>JABASI010001527.1:0-24418 GCA_019776505.1 Tomocerus nigrus
AGATAACATAAAGAAAAGGAATAAAAGGAAGAAAAAGGGATGAGGAGGCAAGTGAGACAGTAGAGCAGTAAGTACTTAGTTTTTACATGTAAGAAAAGGGATGGAGAGTCTCTGTAAGTATAGAATGGCGTCAACGACTACTACTAAGTCTATACATGGATATTTATACATAGAATAGAAGTGACAGCGTGGAGAATAGACATTAGGAGATAGAGTTTGATAGGTACGTCCGTAGAAAAGCGAGAGAGAGAGACTACTGAAGAGAAGAGAGAGACTTGGAAAAAAGGGAAGAGGAAGGAAGAGAAGAAGAAAAGATAAAAAATTGGATGAGAGAATTCGGTTCTTTCTCTTGTAGTCTCACATTCACATTGAATCAGATGTTTCACAATACGAAGCGAAGGATGTGATCCAACCAATCCAATGTAATGCGATGGCAATGGAATGCTTTTCCTTTTCGACTACAGTTTTCCTTCTTTGCTTCCTTGGCTAGTGTCTTAGGAGGATGAGAGTTTTAGCTAGGAGAAAGTTCATGTTCACTAAGCTAAAAGATCTATCTGGCTATGTGACTACTAACTGAGGTGATATTATAGGAACATTACATTAGCCTATAGTAGGTACATCTTCTAAGTAATAAGAATGAAAGTCTCCCTGTATATTATGCGGGCGGCCTCTTCTCCTCTCATTCTTTACTCACTTCAGTTTAACTCCTGTCTCTCTCTCTCTCTCTATAGTTTCGTATGAGAGAGTCGACTATTTGGCTTGGATTAGATTGTCAAGTCTTGTATATCCGAGTTGAGTCGTCCACATCCTATCTCCATCCATGTACTATGTACTAGTAGTAGCTACTAGTACTAGTGCAAAGTGTGTTCAATTCCATTTCATTCTATTCCAGTTGGGTCAATTCAAGTGAAAGTCGACTAAAGGAGCTGAGTCAAGTCAACATTCTTCGTCGAAAGGAAGACAAAGGGAAAAGGAAGCGAAGCGAACTGAGAGGATCGCCTCAACATCTCAGACCTAGGCAGACAGACAATTTAAAAACTCTCTCTCTCTCTCTCGTCCAGCCACAAGACTTCTCCAGTTCTCTCTCTAGCAAAACTGCTGATGCTCTAGTAGCATAGCAATACTCTTCGATTTCACTCTTCTCTTTCTCCTACTTAGCTTAGCATGTAAGCACTACTACTACCTAACCTAACCTAAGTGAAGTACTAAAGGCATTTGATTGTACTACATTCACTCGAGTTAAGTCAAGCCTGTTTTAGCTCCATTACTGCTACTCTACCACGAAGAAGAAGAATACTTACTTTAGATATACACTACTATGATGCTATGTTAAAAGAAACTTCCCAAACTTGATATGGCGGTAGTTCAACTAAATTTTCCTTCACCACATCACAAAACCTTACCACACCAAACCACACTAGCATTCTTTCACAGATTATAGTTAGCAGTTCTAATGCTCTCTAACATCTGATGCGATATTAGCAAAGGGCATCCTATCTACTCAAACTTTACACAAAGTATTTCGATACCGCTCTCTTCTCTCTCTCTTCAAATAACTTCAGACTTCATTTCATCATACACTTTTCCCGAAAACTATATCGATAGATACATAGATACTAATGGAAACAAATACGAGTTTCCAACTATAACTGCAGACAAGGATTTCTCTATTTTTTACAATTAGGATTTTTAACTTTTTAACTTATACAATGGCATTGCATAATAATAAATATTATAGGTACGGATATAGGTAATAATATTACAGCAATCTTGTGTAAAAGATTAGAATTTATATCGCATTTATAGAATGTAAGTATAAGTAGCAACATGCATTCCTCAAGTACTTAGGACCTTGCTATATTATACAATGAAAAAGTTGAGTTTTTTCTAGTTAACTATTTCGAGATGTGTAAGGGAGAAAGATAAATATATCCGTAAGTACATAAAAATAAGTTTATTGTATGTAAGTATAAGAGAGAAGGGTTAACAAAACATTTTGTGCCAGGTACACGTTAGAGTTTTACTTAGTTGGAGTTTTTTCCTTCCCGTGAATGATATTTTATATGTGTATGTTTATGCAGTTATAGTTTTGTGCTTAGTCAGTTCTGTTCATTTCTTGCTTAGTTTTCGTAAGAGGTAAAATAGAGAAGGATTATTGGTAAGATTGCATTAGGCAAGGCACCTAACTTAAGTTAGTACTCGTCGAGCTCTAGTTTTCTTTAGTAGTAGAGTAGTAGGGAAAATTGGAGTATGTTGGTAGTTGGTAACTAAGCCCTTGTGGAAGAAGTCTCTCTCTCTCTCTCTTGAAAAGCAAGTAGAGTAGTGTAATATATTTTGGTATCTTCTGCCAGTGGAGCTCAAGTGGACTGGGTTGCTTATGTTAGTTTCCCGACTACACAGTTCAGTTGGATTCAAGTGTCTTGAGTTGACTTGGCATGTGGTTTGGATTGGAATGGTCTGCTCTGTTCTGACTTCGTTTGGCTTTTCTTCTGTGCAGCAGACTTGAGTTGAGTTGACTTCCTTTGGCTCCAGTTAGTAGACGAGAATTCACTAAACTTTCTTTCTCCTTCCTTTTACTACATTCTTAGTTGCTACCTCTACATCTCTTTCCTTGTAGTGTGCTTAGCCATGTCAAAGATATGTTCCACGTTTTTCTCTCTCTCTCTCTTTCTCTCTTCTGGCCAAGGCTTCTTCTTCTTCGATAACTACATATGTATGCACTGAACGGTTTTTGTTCTAATATATAGAAATCCGTATAGAAAGAAAGACTAGTATTTCTATATGTACATGTATGTATGATCTAATATATTGCCTCTTTTCTTACATTATATTTTTGTATCAAAGGGAAAAGTACGCTCAATTCTGCTACACAAGCTTATGTACTATCCAAAGTCAAATAGAAAACAGAGAAGCGTATCAGGCAAGTCAAATCCAAACTCACTAAAGCAAAAGTCGGCTGTCGCTTTCTTTCTTTTCTCTTGCTCTTTAGTTCACTTGACTCGCCTCACTTGAGATAGGAAACTCGTCTGGATTGCATAGACGTCTCCTATTTATATCACACAGACAGTCTTATTCCTTATGAAAGGAAACTAAGTAGAAATATAAATGCTGTCTATTACTACTTTAGACAAAAATTAGAAAGAGAAGCCAGCCAAACTACCTAAAGACATGCCAAAGCAAAGCTAAAGAAAAGTCAAGTATTAGTAATGGTAAAAAGAAGGCAGATCAATTCTACCTACACACTTCTCTCTTTCTTTCAAAGCTCGTCCTCCAATTTACTTCCTTACTTCCCCTTTTCTATCACTTCTATACTTTTACTCTTTCTCTTCATTCATTTTACCTCTTCTTGCTGGCTTAGATTCACATAGAACAAATTCAAATGCCTCCCTATATCGGCTTCGTATAATATGTATAATAATATTTATCGTCTCTATCGCTCTCTAACTATCAAGCAATCATCCATGCGCAATTTATAAGAAAATAATCATAGGAAATTTTATGTCAATGGTTAAAAGTCTACCAGCAAGAACACAGTCAGTACACACAATAAATAATCATAATAAATAGGTAAATAAGATAAATTTTGCTTATTTTATGGTGTCTCTGTTTATTTTTGCCCAGAATATTTAGTACAACTTAAAACGACGATTTGCACCCTCAATTGCTTATAGTTAAATCATGACAGACGTTTACGAATTAGTATTCTGATATGCTAACGATATCGGAGATATTCTATCTGCCAACTTGGACGTAATATTTATTCCAGATGTATTTATTATTAAATACGGTTTCCACGTTTTAATCCAACACTGCACTGGTGTGCCGCCCTTCTTGTGCATAACATGCACATAAATTGTCAACAGACAGTAGTTTGAATATTATGTTTGTTTGTATTCGAGTGGAATCTCATAGTGGACGCAATTGCAGTCTGACTGATTTGATGATTTTGTCCTAATATTATGATGTCAAACGTTAGTAATTCTACAAGTTAAATAAATACAATGGAATTATACGGAGTAAGGTACCTACATATTTGTAGAGTTTGAAGAAGTTAAATTCGTGTGGAGTGTTTTGGAAAGAAGATTACGAGTTGTGTATGTAGGTACGAAGCTCTGTATTGAAGAAAAGGAAGTAGAGATAAAAGATGTATTTGATGTCGGCAGGATGGTGATGTGAATTCCTTGGTTAGAACCGCTATGTTATGCATGTAGAGACGTAGAGACGTAGAGAGAGAGAGAGAGCGAGAGAGTTGAGTGACTAAGAGTAGAAGTGGAATTGGCGTTTGAAAAGTGAAGTAATGGTAAACTAAAAGCCAAACTAAGTTTCTTTGGGAAAGAGAATAGCTGTGTGACGAGAATGGGTTTGAAATGGTTGGTTTTGACTCAGGTTGAGTTTGGCAGTGTATATATGTTGGTTGGTAGGTAGGTAGGATCTGGCAAGAGATAAATAAGTAGATAGTCTTGGTCCGCTGTGTCTTCCTGTTCTCTTTTTGTAGTAGAGTGAGGTTAGGGCAAGTTCTGTAGTGTGCTTTGCTTTCTTTATCTCTCTCTGTCTTTCCTTTCTTGTGTAGATGTGCAGATAGGTTACGTTCCTCTAGCATCCTCATCTTTCTTTAATATATATGAAAGTGTGTCTCTATTTTCTTATATACACGTTACAAAGAGTGTCTATAGATATATGGTAGGTATTTATATAAAAGAGATTGAGTAGACGTTAGTGGCGTGACTAGAGTGCTCCTCGGTATTAGTAGAAAGGATGCAAAGTAAAATACAGCTCGCCAAGGTAGATAGATAGTGAAAGAAAAGAGATCTGTTGGAAAAGTATTATATAGGCAGTTGAGGCAGACAGATATTCTTTCTACAGAGAGAGAGAGAGAGAGAGAGAGAGAGAGGGGTACAGAACGGTTGAATGATTCTTCTTTGCTTTCTACAAAAGCGTAGCCTCTAATATCATAGCAGCCGTCTCTATGTATGTAACTTTCTTCTTTCTATGTGTTCTTAGTGATTTTCTCCTCTGCCTTTTACCATTATATTCTATTGGACACACAGAGTCGAAGAAAGAGCGAGAGAGAGGAGAGATATCTTCTTGTACTACTTATCTATGTGAGGAGATAGTCGTAGAGTTTTCTGTAGTGTAGTATTTTGCTTTGATATTAGAGTGGATGGTGGTAGTGGTGAGGAGAAGTAGCTTGCATATTACTATTAGTGAACATAGATACTAGATAGATAGGATGGAAAACTAAGTTTTCCTTCTTTGCCTCTGTGATGTGATGCTGAGAAGAGGAAAGGAAAGGCAAAACTGTGAACAACACACAGAGTTAGAAAGGAGAAGTGGAAATTCTGTGGAAATTCACAGAGTTGTTGCTAAGAATTGTGTGAGAGAAGAGTCTGTGTGTGTGTATGGAGTAATGTAGTAGTAGTAGTAGGTAGGTAGGTAGAGGACGAGTCACAAAGAGAACTACAGAACAGTAGTCCTGACATTCAAACGCAGTAAAATAGTCGCATAGGACGTTAGTCAAAGGAAAAGAGAGTTGCTGGCTGCTGCTGCTGCTGGAAGAGCGTAGATAGCTTAGAATATTCTTGTGCTGTGTGCACACGAGGACTAAAGCATTGGATGTGGCGTGGACGTGAAATGGTGTGGTGTGACTCATACTAAATCCCGATTTCGGCTCTTTCTCAACTTCCATCCTAACCTAACTCCTAGCAACCTTCCCCATTACATACTACATTGCATTGCTTTACTTTACTTTGCCCAGCTTTTGCTTCCTAGTCAGACTTTACTATTTCTCTAACTCTCTTCCGTCTCTCTCACTCTCTCTCTTTTCTACTTAGAATCAGACGAGACAAGAGCCAAAGCTCGCTTTTCCAAAACTGAGCACATAACAAGAGCACATTGCATGACACGTAACAACGAAAGCAACTTCTATGTATATATATACCTATCTTTATCTGTCTACTAATATTCTAACATCTACTAGCACCAGTTCTCACTCAGTTCGCCTTACTTTATTTTACTTTAACTCACTTCACTCAGCTACACAAAGCTCAATTCCTCTGAACTGTACTATGACTCTCTGGATTTATACACATGTATACCTATGCTATCAACTATTTAGCTATGAATTCATCCTCTAAAGCTTACTAATATACTACATATTATATATTAAACTATAGTATCATATACTTTTCTACTTTCTTTAATTCATATATATATATATGCTTACATAGACACTCTCGGGTAGGAAAAGTTCGGCGAATAAGAACTCAAGTGATGGAGGTAGCTGTATAGAAACTATTATAACGTGAAATTCCTACTACTACTTATAATAGGATTGAACAACAGAGAATAATGACTAAAGGCTAATCTGGCCCGATTCTCTCTACCCGCTGCCGCTCTTATATGCTCTGCTTATACTTTTGCCAGCAATGTGCATTCTCTAATGGTAAAACACGCACAGTCATCATTTGTTACAGATAGGAAACGAGGATGACCTGTCTTTCATGCGTACCAGTCACTTACCTAACTATTCGTCACCGTTTACATTCTCATGTGGATACTTTACGGACAAGTCTAACATTGTAGTAAATAGCGTGCTTTCTCAATACTCGAAATATCCTTTGCACACCATACGTTCCTTATGTGGCATATATTCTAGCTATGGTATAAATAGGGATGGATACCCGATTCCGGATTTTATTCGCGGAATCCCTTGCACAAAAAGTGGCTCAAGATACTTGCAAAACGGTTGTGGGGAAATATGTGCCCTTTATACGGGACCATTAATAATTTCATTACTAAAAGGAGTTTCTTCTACAACTTCTAATTAAATCATTATTTTAAGCAACACTATTAATTGCTGTTGGTTGTAATCTTATAAATATTATATAGGTACCATCATGTTTTGTAATTTGCATAGGTACTCAATTACAACACAATTTAAACTGTGTTAAGTGTGGTGTGCTCCTTACAGTGTTTAAACATAAATACTACGTGGGATTTGTGCAGTTACATACCTATATATACGTCAATATTTAGCACAATTAAATGCAAATATGAACGTGACAAGGAGAGACAGGTGTGAATCTAGTGAACTGCATTATTGTTTTTATAGTGGAAAAATAGAGCAGTTATTTGTATCTATTGAAGTTGTAAATCGATGAGAGTGTAGTAATATTAAGGAGGCTACAGTTTGGAGGAGACAAGTCTCAGTCATGAAAACGGAGGGCAAGGCAAAGGCAAACCCCGCTAAGGCAAGGGCAAGGGAAAAAGGGCTGTGACGCAGAAATGGATTGTCTATTGGTGTACATGCAGTGTACACGCATTACGTAACTTGGCATTAGTAAGTACAACAAAGTACAAGTACGTAGACACACATACATAACGTTAGTTAGACCCGTTGATTTTTCCTCCCGGTTTGGCTTAGTTTCGCTCGTAGGTACTTTGCTTACTTACCTACTACACTACGGCTCGTATTTTGGAGAGGGGGAGAGAGACAACGAAAGCAAGAGGAGTACTTACACTTACTATAGGTTGGGATAGCAGATCCGTTTGGTGCTACAACTTATCTAGCGTAACAACAACGGTGCAAGTACGTATCTCTACTAGCTAGCCAGAATATTATACTGGAATTGTAGTACTTACGATTAGTTAGCTCTAAGCCATGTACTGTGTGCCTTGCCTACTCTTCTCAGTCTGTGTCACTCAGTCAGTCACTCTGTATATCTGTAATTGAGAAAGTGAGTTGTACGCATGAAGTAAATAGTGAACGTGAACCCGTGTGAATGTGAATACATACACCTAGAATACAAAACACACTTATTTCACACGTTTCCAATTTGCCAATTAATAACTAATACAATTAAAACGGGAAATTATTTTTTAAAGGAGAATACTAACCTCCTGGTTAGATTTTGTAAGTTACATTTGTTATAATTAGAAATTGAAAGTAAAACCTGCGAAATTATTTTGGTTTACCTACACATTGCGCTGTACAGTGTATTGTTCATCAAGATCAGTTTGGTTTTAATTTTTGTGATACAGTTTGAGTTGCAATGGAATGATCTATGTCGTAAATGTATTTCCTTTAATTTATTTCTTACGACATCAATTGACAGATACGTTGTACTTTTGGTGGATCCATCTTAGTAGCTTTTATTTAACTGATTTTCTGAGCTGGGAATATATTTAATGGAAATAAAATGTTAACGAAAATAGTTACAATTGAAGTAAATAGTGCAGTTAAAAGTGGGAAAAGTTAGAGATTGTTAGTGCTATCTTTGTGCAGTGATTGGGTTGGTAGTCCATTCGTAGATAGAAAAGTAGGTAATTTTATGTGTTCAGTAAAATAAAAGAGGAGCGTAAAAAGGAATATGTTTGAGAGAAGGAAAAAGGCTAAAATAGAATCCTTATGGCTGTTGCTATGTTAAGAAATCCTTTGAAAGACTCAAATTCCACCAGGACAGGACAAGATGAGATGGAGAAAAGGAAACCGAAAACAGCTGCGTAGCGTAACGTTAGCTCGGCTTAGTTTAGCTTCTAGCTTAATAGAATTTTATGTGCGTAGGTAACTATATCTTTCTCAGAGTCAATCTTCGGCAAAGGATAGGTTAGTTCTTAAGACTTTGCTTCACTGAGTTATACCATTGCACAGCAGAGCAGGCAGACTAGACGAGAAGCGACGAGAGGAACTCAAGTAAATAAAGCCAAGCAAACCATGAGAATTCCCATTTTGCATGGCCGAGACTGCACAGAAGTTTAGCTTTTATGTATGTTCCTATTTACTGGAACTGTTATTTTCTATGTACAGTAAATGGACAAGAAATGAAATGAAGTACCGATTTTCGTTTCAGAGAAACTTTTGGACATGTACTTTGTTACTTTTTTGTGTGGTGTGCATAAGTACTATAGTATACATGACAGAAATGTAAGCCTCTGGTACACACAGATTTAACTACTATTGTAGTTATAATATTTGGGATAGAATTCAGTGTCTGCAATTAACACATCATGAAATCTCTTCTTACTCAAGTTACAAAAATGCTCAGTAAAATTGTGTTCAACATATTTTATGATGCTTTCAGTAGAAACTTATTAAATTCTACTGTTGCGATTTACAAGTTACAATCTCGCAATGCAAAACACCACTATTTAACTTCAACTGTATTTTCTTGAGTTTAGATGGCTCACTAGTACCTTCTCTAAAACAATTTTCGTAGTTTTAGAAGCAATAGCAATGTATACAACTTTGTACGGGCTCGACACTTGAGTCATTAAAAAAGGAATTAGGTAACTAAAGATTGTAGGCGATGGGATTTTCAAGTCGCAATGCACGTTAACAACTTCGTATCACAAGAAAATTAAATTGTCAGCTGAATCAAAATCTTAAATAATTATCATTACGGTAGATAGATACCTATTACATAATGAGGAAGTGATTTGTCAGTAGACTACACAATATCAAGATTATCAAATAAACAGTGAGGCAAAGGGTGCAATTAGAAACTGGAAAATCGCCAGTTTAAAGTTTTAAGCTTGGGATATGAACTTGTAGGTAGCTCTATGGTATATGAAGTAACTTGGAATATTTAGTTATATAAATATTCCAGAATGTCTTTTCACGTTCTACATAACACAAAACTGGTTTCAATTGTCTGGGAGTTGTGTTAGGTTATGGTTGTTTACATAGAGTAATAAAGCTTATCGTTGAACTTGAGTACACTTACCTTGACTCTGTTGACGTCAAGGAATATAAATTTTCTTCTTGTGACCACAATCTCTTCACTTTACTATATACAAGCATACTAAGAATTGTGTCGTTGACGTGCGCTCGGTCAAACTGGTCACTATACTTTTTCTCAACTTGACTGTATAAATTCGTATTTAAACAAAAAATCGTCTGGTGCATGATTTGTGTCTAATTAAGTATTTGAAAACGATTGTTTATAGCTTCTTGCTTACCTGAACTTGCTTTTTGTGAATAGCGGTTATGTACATCTTGTAAACTTCTCTGATACTGAGTAAAAATAAATTAAAGTAGAACTCTATGGTGTCTCGCAGGCTAAGCCTATGACACGGAGCTGCCCCGTATTACTTTTTCTGAACATATTTGCTTATCTGTCACTTTCCCCGCTTCCAACCATTGATTGCCTGATATAATGTGTATAAATACGGACAGAGTTACCTTTACCTGCTTTACATGTTAATACTAGAATAAAATTGGGAAATGGATTTAAAAACCAAAGAACGCTAATGTTGCATCGTAAGGAGCAAGCAACAATACATTAATGTGTACAAACATACATAATATTATAGCCCGTTTCAAGCAAAACAGTAAGTTGGCGGACAAACTGAATATTTACGGATTGGTCAGTTTTCTGAAATGGACTACTCTAAATTGTGATTTTCATGACAAATTCAAAATTTTAATTTTCACGTGAAATGGCTAATTTGAGTAGTCCTTTTCCGAAAACAGACTAATCCAATCCGAAGGGGTCTTAATGTTCGGTTTGTCCAACAATTTACCGTTTTGTTTGAAGCAGACAGTATAGCACTTTAGAAACATGACACGATGTCTGAAACTACAGTTGAAATACATTTTATTTTTGGTGAATTAATTGCTGATTTATGTGTTACCAAAATAGTAATGAAAGGTATGTGTATGTTTCGTATGATTGTTTTATTTGCAGAAGTAATGGGTGACTGAAGGATGAGTCAAAGCCAGGGCCCTGGAGGAGGGGCCCTGGAACCCCACCCTTACGGTGGGGGATTTGGGCCCCCTCCTTCTTCAGGCAAAGATCCGTACTCGCCTCCGTCCACGACAAATGGAAACGGACTGACGGAGCTTGGAAGTTCCGACTCTTCGCACTTGACTCTGCTCAAAAGTAGTAATGGCCTTCCGGGATTCACTTCCTTCGGAGACCCCGAAGGACTTGGCTCCCGCCTCTCAGATGCCTTCTCAGAAATGCGCTACGTAGAACTACAAAACTGGGATCTCAGTAGCTACTCCTCAGAAGGCCTCTCAGCTCGATTGATAGACAGTCGCTCAATCGAGAGCCCTGACCAAATCATCCAGTACAGACCTTGGGAGAAACCGGACTCGAATCAGTCACATTCCCCCACGCTCACTTCATCAGGCAATAATATCAACGGCAGTGGGAGCAACAACACCGTCACCACCACAAACAGCGGCACCCACAACGGCAACGGGACCAATAATACCGACAAATCTCCGACAACCCTCACCCCCCTCACCAATGCATTCCCGACATTCTCCGACGCATTCAACGGACACAAGTTACCCTCATTCCAGTCACAGTTCAATGCTTTTCAAGACCAACCGATTGGACATCCTTTGGGTCATCATCATCTGGGTGACCCCACCGGAGGGGCATCTCTTCCGAGTTTCCACACGTTGCCTGCTAATCGGGGTTACGTTCATCCACCACCTCATGGACACCTGCATGGACATCCGATCCCGCATGGACACCCTTCACCGCATGGCCATCCCCACCATGGTCACCCGGTCTTGGTAACAACCCCCGTGCAGGCCAGGGAAATCCCGAATATCCAACAGCAATTCCTGGACGAGCGTCACATTCAACTTTTTCCAGGTCAATTAGCGCCGGGACAATTCGGTCAATTGATAGCGACGACGACAGCACAGCCAATGGCTGTTACAAACGGTCACCACCACCTAAATTCCCCGCATCATCACTTTGTAATGACGAATGGCTCAAATCATGGTGGAAATTTCAGCGTGACGGGCATCCCCACATCTTCCTCCTCAACTCTGCAACTTCAAGAATTGGTACCTGTTCCGCCTATGCAATTACTCCATCCCGCTGCCGCTGCCACCAATAATTCTTCTACTATTAGTACTACTACTAGCTCTAAATTACCGCAAACGACTGATGGGAGCATTCCCGGCCTTAATCTTAATCTTATTGATCCTCATCTCAATGCCAATAATCATCTCAATTTAAATCTCAATGTGCCGAAATACTTGTCAAGTAGTGATGGACCTATCGAGGCACATCTCATTGCTGTCAAAATCCCACCGAATTCTTTTGAGCAAAATCTTATTGATCCTCATCTTAATGCCAATAATCATCTCAATTTAAATCTCAATGTGCCGAAATACTTGTCAAGTAGTGATGGACCTATCGAGGCACATCTCATTGCTGTCAAAATCCCACCGAATTCTTTTGAGCATTCAGGAATTCATCATGCTCATCAAATGCCTCCGCATCACAACTCCGGAGTTCATCACCACCACTCCATTACAAAACTGGAGCAGCAACAACAACAGAACAGCCCACAAATCGTCTCAAATTCTCATAATAATACAAATAACGGAAATTCCATTAATAATCATCACCACCATAATAATAATAATACTCCAAAACAACAACAACAGAACAGCCCACAAATCGTCTCAAATTCTCATAATAATACAAATAACGGAAATTCCATTAATAATCATCACCACCATAATAATAATAATACTCCAGCGACGAAAAGACAACAGAAGCGAAAACGTAACTCAATTGAGTCAGGGGAGAATCATCAAAATCACACCATGAATCATCACCATCAACCACCAACACCCCAACATCAAATCAATACTCATCATAATCATAACCATCAGGACATGAATGATCCCCAAGTGTCTTCTGTGTCCAGCTCCGACTCGGATTTTAAGAGACCTAATCTGGGACACAATGGAACGAGCAATGGAAATGGCACTGGACTACTCAGTGACGGTGTTGACCCTGGACTTGAGAAACCTGTTAAGAAAAAGCGAAAGAGATGTGGAGAGTGCATCGGATGTCAGAAGAAAGATAACTGTGGGGATTGTGCTCCTTGTCGCAATGATAAAAGTCATCAAATTTGCAAAGTGCGACGCTGCGAAAAACTCACTGAGAAAAAGGTAAGCAACAGTTTCCTTTTCTTTACGTAGAATTTCGCACGTTTGAATTTACACTAATTATAGTTGATAGTTAGGATTTTTTGCAATAGTTTATACATACAAGGTAATAATAGATTTGCAATATGCAATTTGCCCATTATCCTTGCATACTTTTTACTTGTTATGGATTTCTATTATATTTCTACATGAATATACATGCACAGTTCAACTGTTGCTAGCATCGTTAGCCGAATTATTCTATAGCTATTGAATATATACACCTACTCAACTAGGTTTTCATCTTTGATCATTATTTTAGGTAGTTTTTAACGAAAAAAATAGTAAGCATAATATAATAGTATGTATGAATGGCAAAACTAAATACTTCTTGGAAAACATTGTAAGATTATGTTATTATATGAGTTAGATGAAGATTTAGGTTCGTGATGAAAGATATTGAAGATAAAATAGAGCTACCCGAAGGTTTTGGTGTAGATGCACATGATTATTACACTGCATAATAATAATGTGAGCAGAACTAGTTTCTGTATAGATTATGGCTCGTTGTTAGAGGTTTACAGGATTCATGGAATATTTGAAGGTCGCATCCTCGCATCCTAACTAACAAATGTTCTCTTTTGCTCTCCAACTTACATCAGTAAGCTGAGACGTTATGAACAAAGATATTAGTTTACATCCGTGAAATATGTCAATTACGACTACACACAAGAAAATGTTTGTCATGCATCCTTCACCGAAGGTTTTGGTGTAGATGCACATGATTATTACACTGCATAATAATAATGTGAGCAGAACTAGTTTCTGTATAGATTATGGCTCGTTGTTAGAGGTTTACAGGATTCATGGAATCTTTGAAGGTCGCATCCTCGCGTCCTAACTAACAAATGTTCTGTATTGCTCTTCAACTTACATCAGTAAGCTGAGACGTTATGAACAAAGATATTAGTTTACATCCGTGAAATATGTCAATTACGACTACACACAAGAAAATGTTTGTCATGCATCCTTCGTTTATCTACATCCTTCAACTATGAAATGGATTGTACACATTTTGATAACCTCAAAAAGTACCTTGTTGCATTTTCTCCTCAAATTCTCCTCTCAAAACATAAATTAAAGGATTCGCATTTTCCTATTAGCACACACTTTTTTAACCATAACTTTGTTTTTATTCACCAACAATAGCCAAGCTAATTATTTTTCTTCGAAATCAAACTTTCATTACATGCTTGATTTGGCGGAATCAGTATGTTCCATTCCAATTCAAAAACGACACAAGGCAAGGTGGTATTCTAACTTGCCATTTCATGGTCACCACATCACAATAAATATATAGCGATTAGTTATTTCTCGAACCACAAGCATCACGTACTCATTTTCCCATGTACCTTACCTCATGCAATGGATTATGAGCCATTTTTTACAATACTTCAAATAGGGATGATCAGTTTTGCATTAGGACTCAACCTGAATGAGGTTTGCCAAAAAAATTGCCAATGATAATGGCATCACATTAAGAATAGGTTGTTATATTATCATAGACAAGTGTGCATATTCTAATCCTACATCTGTAGCTAGGTTTTTCTACTGTCTGACTAACAATAATGATGATTCATTTCCTTCATTTGCCTCGCTTTTACTTTACATTTACATGTGTAACAAAGGTAGGTGGTCGGACTATCTATTTCCATTGTCTTTGACGTTTGACCAATGTAAAACATAATTAATGGCAGAAGAAATACCTTGCTCACCTCAACTTTTTACCTTTTGATTACATTTAACCTACATCCGAACACTAGGAAATGTGTACCAGAATGGGAGGCAGACGGGATAGGAAAATGTCTCCAGATCTCCGTGGTACATTTATTTGCATTGTTTTGCCTTATAAATTTCTTCCAATTTACGAACTGTTCATCTGGCTTAGTATTGTATTGAAAAATATATTTTGTGGATATTAAAAAATAAATTAGCACAAGGATCCTTCATTCATAACTTGGGGCATTTGGTGTAGTTCATTTGACAGGGAATGTGAATTAACATATCCATAGATTGTAGCGTGTATGATTTTTTTAAAGTACGACACGAGGTAGGAAAATGGTATTAGAAATTTTTTGCATAAGGTTATGAGGTTGGGATGTAATTACAATGAGCTGACTGAAAATATACAGCAGTGGAGGAATGGGTATTATTTATAGGCATGTACTGATGTGTATTGCATTATAATGAGCATCTGGGGAAGGATGTGCCATTAGTTTCACAATTTCCGGTCCTAACTCTTCGTTAGAATTTAAAGGTGTGCTGTGCTGTGTTGTAGAAAATAACAGGCTAGAAGTATACATAAAACAAACATATTGCAACTGCGAAACCGTTTCTTTAACTTCATTCATTTTCTTTAGCCTTAGTTGCGTTGAGTTTACGTAGGAGTAGTATTCAATTCAATTCACTCATCGTCAGATAGCATAATTTATTCTACTTTGTAATGGCTTTTGACAAGCTGTTCAAGGATTTTTCAAAGAACCGTTTTATTTCGTAAATAATACAGTAGTGGATAGGTAGGTTGTTTATTAGAAGCACTCTAGTGCCTTTAGTGTTAGCGTAGTAATAAGTTCCTTTTTGTATTATGGATATACTGTGTAGGCAGGTAATTGTTAGTCCCTTCATATAATAATATAAACTATTATTAGAATATTACAGATGCACAGCAAACTATAATATTTAGCTTGCCTATGTATGTATAAAACCTTCGTTGCAATAAACATGCTATGTTCAGATAGTTTGTAATGCACACATTACACTACTAGATTAGATTACATGCGTTTTCTATTACAGAGCATTATTACCAAAACACAATTCTCAAAAAAGGATATAAGACAGGATACAAGTAGTTGGACGGACAGATGTTCTAGTAAATGCTGCTGTTCAATTTGTAATGAATGCATAATTGAGAGCGTAGCAAACACAATAGTATTTTCGTACGTTATTAAAGTTGTAGTGTCTTCATGTGAATGTCAGTCAGTCACTAGGTACTACATAGATACACAATGCATGTACACAGATATTCAGATATATTTATTCAATACGCATATGTGGTTATTACTGCAAAATCCTAAATAATTATCTCAGCTCAGTCTTCAATGTGGAGCAAAAAAGGGGCAATTATCATTTTTATTACTATACTTTTACGATGAGAGCGAAATACATTTCATTTGTCATTATTCATTACCTTACAAACAACGGGTTGGCATATCACGTAGTAAACACGTTAAAGGTAAAAGCTGAGAGCGACAAAACCATAAAAAACTATACGCCTACACGCATTAGTATTATATTCTTGTATTTTCACATAATACCTTGCAAATAATATGCAATTATGCAAATCAATAGATAAAAGTTTGTTTTAATGAGCATGAATTCAAACTTGAGGTAAACAAAAGGTAAAAATAAATGAAAAATAATATGCCAGTGTCCAATTTCATATGTCATATTCATCATTAGAATCCTATATCGAATATCTAGAGAGTTAATTTTCTTTTCATTGTTGTTTACGTAGAAATGAAATAAGGTTCGTTAAAAATTGTATAGCGAAGTTCGCTTGCTTCCTTATAGGATTCCATTGTGTTTCATTACATATGTAACTGTCTGTAAGTTTTATTTTATCAGAGAGTTATACAATAGATTCTTGTTCTGCTATTGTATTGGAGCCTTTTCCTTTTCATTGTGTTCTTTTATGAACACCAAAGAATTGGGCTGGACAAAATTGCTTTACTTTTTGTTTTGTTAAGCTGTAAATATTAATTTAGTGCCGAACTTACGATATACATGGAGAGACTTAGAAGTACAGGGAATGAGAAACAGTAAACCTGAAGCCCAGATATGTAGTACACATTGCGCTAAGTTTTTCTTCTGTTCTCAGTATATAAGTGAAGGAAAGCAAGAATGACAGACGTGACAGCTGGCTTGCTAGCTGAAGCCATGTATGTCATACACTCACAAGTTCCTCTGACATTCCACCATACATACTAACTAATGTGTCTGTCTCTCTATGTTCTTTTTCAGTTCTTCAAATTCTGCTTTACACTATTGCCTTCACTTATGTTCGACTTAGTGAAAACATGTACATAGGTTTAACACCCGGTAGGTTTGGCCGTATAATTCTATAATCTCTATTCCTTTTTGCTTTGTTTCTAATAAAACATGAAATTTTGAAAGAATTAAATTAATTCTACATGCTATACTATAAATTCAGTCTTTTCATATCTATCCGCTGTAACCACTAAAATTATGTGTCAAACATTTGTTTTTCAGGAGCGTCAATTTTTAATAGATTTTGTTATTAAATCCCCAATTAAGTAATGTCGATTTTAAAACGTTGGGTAAAATTAAACGATAGGAAATGTATGACGTGAACAAATATTTTAGTGCAGTTAGGAAATGTGCTAAAAATATCTTTTAGACAGTCACAATGTTCATGTACTGTATATGCCAGACGAGAAAGAATTAAATGGAAATGATTTGTGCAACTGCACTTTGAAATAGAATAGCTACTACTGCAGTCAATGTAGAATTTCCTCTCGTTTTGATTGCATTAATGAATCCATCATGTTTTGAATTAGTATAAAATTCATTTTATATACTTCGATAGCTAGATTTTGGATATACCTAGTCATAATATAATGGTCCTAAGTAGTAAGTATATAGTTCTATGGACAATTAATACATATATATTCTAGGCATTAGGCATGTGGAATTATGAGTAAATGGAGTGGATAGAGGAATATAAACTCAGAGTTAACAATGACATGGAATAGAGCTTAATTCGAGTGATGTGTCTGTCCGTCTGTCTTAACTGAATGTATTTAGCTGTGTATTTTAGTAAAGCTAGTTACGCTTTCGCTCATCTTTTTCGTTTGGTTAAGCTCAACTGAGGCTTAGTCCAGATCATATCATATTAGCTCACATTCGTGCATGTAGTTTGAGAATTGAGATTAAAGTAGGTATTATAAGGCATATCCGGTCTTTTTCATATCCACATTTATTCTCCGTTCGTTTCGTTCGGTTTCTTTATGTACACAGTGTGTCTGATTGTTAGCTGTGGAGAAAATATGTGATACTAACTGTTATTACTATGTGTAATAGTAATAATCAGTCTCTTTTAGATTGTAATAGTGCACAGAGAGTTAGTGAGTCCTTTCATTTTCCGTTGTGTGCTATAGAAAGTTACTGATTGCAATATGTTTTCGGACATGTGTTATATCTCTGTATTAGTACATATATAGTGATTAGATATATACGTATCTATTTTTTGTTTGTAGGTATAGTAGCTCTAGAATATTTTGGGTAGCTTCAACTTACTTAACTTACTACTTACTTCTAGAGAGAGAGAGACGTATATTATAGGAACCGGTGTGCACGTACCTTAAGAATGCCCAGCAAAAAACATATGTTTAGTGATATAATAAGTCATAGGTAGGATGTATGTATTGGATATGAGATAAAAGTTTGAGCTGAACTAAGCTAATAGTTTACTATGTCTTCCACAACTGTTTATATATAGTTGGAGGGAAAAAGGAAAAGCGATCGTGCGAGCATATTTTCTTGCTTCCGACAGTCCGTGCTCAATGTTACGATGAACGGGCAAACAGAGAGGAAGGATATTACTAAGTACTATTTCTTTCTACGGCAATTCACTCAGTTCAGACGTTGAGTAGTCCAGTTCTACTATATATTTCTATAGATAGATAGGATTCTATTCTTTTCTGCTCACTCAGTCAGTCTTGTCAGGAAAGTCTCTCTGTTATGCGATGTGATGGGATTCAATGCGAGAGAAAAAAGGAGGAAAACTAAGGAAAGAGTCATGTGAAAAGTCTCTGTACTTATATTTTCTGGAGGATATAGTGTAGCAAAAGTAGAAGTAGCTATTTATGTAGCTCATATTCATTCAAGATAAGTATTAAGTAGTGCAGTTCAGTTTCAGTTGCAGTTTGAGCTGAGCCAAGTTGCTACGTTATGTTATGTTACGGTTATGATATTATGCTTGTCTATGACTTGAAAATGATATAGGATCCTTTGTCGTGGAAAAGTGGATGCTATTATAGAAGTAAGTAGCTAGCTATCCTTACATCATGTCCGTGTGTAACATGTACCACCACCATACCATAAGAAAAGATGACATGATATAGAACGACTCAGTTTTGACCATATGGTTTCTTTTCTGTCCGTTTCTACATTATTATTGTCTCGGTTTAAGTCAACTTCGTTATTTCACTTCGTGCCGTCCTCGTTTGTCCTTCCTCCACTTCCTTTCTTCCTCAAAACTAAAATAGAGCCATTTTCTTTGCTCGTTGAACACTGAGTTCCTATATATAATTCTTATCTTACATAAACCAACTTGCTATCATCCTCAAGCACCAACTACTTTAACTGCCTTCATTACTTATTATTTTTATGTCCAATGCCAAATTTTAAAGAATACTTTGCTCTTTTTGACTTCTTGCAGACACTAATGATTAGGAAACTTGTGCTTATCACTAAATGTTACATTTTCATTCACTTTAACTGAAATATTTAAAATCTAATCGATAGGGAGGCGTTGGAATCTGAGAAGCAATAAATTAGTTGATATACTTGAGGAGGATACTTCAAAATATAATGGATTTAATGCTATACAAGGTTAATGGTGAGGTAAATAAAATGAGAATCAAAATAGAAATTGTTGCTAATAATATAAATTATTAGTGTTAACCAGATGGGAAGTTAGTTTTATTATGTCAAGCACTGGCTTTAGGTATTTATATAAGATTATAGTCCTTTGGCTGTTTTCCTTGTGTATTAGGAAAGATTAGTAAGACGTTTTAGCTCGGATGCACTTGGCTTTGATTCGTCTTTCTTTGAGTTGGCTTGGATCGTATGCGGTAGTGATAGTTAGACTGTTTTTCAAGAGTTCTTATGTAGAACGATATTTGAATTGAGAAAGAGAAGACGAAGTTAATGAAATTTCCTTGAATTCTTAACTTTCCTTCCTTTTTGGCTTGTTAGGCAGATAAAGATCAAATATGTAGCCTTTCTCTCTTTCCTACTGTCAGTTATAAAGTTTGCATTTCTATTGAACCTATCGATCGCTTCGCTTAGCGTCAAACTTTACTATTGACATAACTATATATCTATCATTCTTTCGTTGAATTAAATATACGAGGGAAGATAACTTTGCACAGAGGACCTTCCATATACATACAGCTATAACAAAAGAGACATGCATACTTATTTATGGAGTATAGTAGTATTTGAATAAAATAAAGGGAGCCATACTTGTGATACTATTCCAAATATTTCATCTTGGAAAAGTTGACATGACATTATACATCTCAAATCAAATCTGGATCACATGAGCCAGTGAGAAAAGAGAGAAACGTCACTTGAACACAACAGCCACTCGTTTTCTGTATAGAAATGCCATGGCGTAGATTATAGGATCAAAGTATCAAAAGAGTCATAGAAAATGGAATCATTTGACTCGCTGCCTTTTCCGTAGTTTGGATTCCTATTCCAACTTGTGTGAACGCAAAACTTATCTCTCTCTCTCTCTAGTTCCACTTTGACTTGCTAACTTTAGTGTCAAACGATGTAAAGAGATTGTGAAAAGATTTGAGCTAACCTATTACGTCTACCTTTCCTTTGTACTTTTTAATATTATGTGTGTTGCGCAAAAAATATAGTTTATGGGATGCGTTGGAAGTAAGCAAACATTCTAATAGACGACAGATATGAATTGTAAATAATATATGTATATATAATAGTACTATTCATCTTATAAGAACATATTTATTTTACTTTTTATATAGCAAAACATGAATAATAGGAAGTTCGGCTCGATAAACAGAATTTCCCTTCATTTTTCATGTACATAATATAAAGATATGGTGTAGGATTATCAATGTTTTAACTGAGTTATTCTGTAATATCTCTATTTGTAAAGCAAATACGAGGACACTAGTTATAAGAGTATAGCTTTATATTATTTGCATTTGTTTGCTTAGGAATTATAGATTAAGGAAGAGAATGTTATGGAGCAGGAGTCTTAGCATTTGTCTATTCTGATTCAACTTAACATCACTCACTGTCAGTCAAGGTAGCTCCAATCTCTGCCCTTTTTTATTATGGTGTATTAAATATAAGAAGCTATATCTATCTCGTATATATCAAGAACTGTCGTGCGTGCTAAACATTTTGATGAAGTTGTTTCTTGTAGATTGTATTCCTTTACTATTAAAGTTCTTTTAGTAGAGGAAAAATATAACAGCGTGATATGTAATGATAGCAAATGTATATATGTTCATTGTGGCATATTATACGTTTGTATAACATCTTTTTCCTAAAAGGAAAATGTAGGAGTAGAGAGAGATGAAAAGTTTGTTCGTATGTTTGGTTCCTAGATGAGGAAGATGAAAGTTTTCCAGGAAATAGAAAAGGTAGTGCGGAGAAACGCATGCATAATGTAATAGAGCAAGTCTGGAATCTCTCATGGAGCTTTGCCTTCTTTTTAGTTTTACTTTAGCCTTTAGTTTACGATATGATTCTTCTGTACTATAGTAGGATTAGATGTCATGTCATGTAACTCAAGATCAGTGAGTTTTATTGCTATGCATGCAGTTCTTTGGAAGGAAGGATGCACGAGGAGAGTGTGTAGCTGTCCTGGATTTACATTATAAGTAGAATTGGCTCGAAACAGTCTTTTTAATGATAACGTGAAACAAGAAGGCTGAATGTTTTTCTGTGTATTTTGTGTATATATCTACAATGTTATTGTATACTAGAGAATAGAGCGTGCAATGTAAACATGAGCTGAAATCAAACAACACATGTTCTTTACTACCGACGAGCAGTGTAGAAAGAGCAAGAAAATGTCAATTTAAGTCATAATTAAATCAATTCATGAAGGATCCATCATAGAAACTCAAACTACTTCACTTTTATCCCTAACGTCATTTGCAGTTAGTGCCCCTGGAATTACTGAAAGTCGGAAATTAAATGCGAATGACTCAATTACCTTTCTCTATCTTTGAAAACTTTCTCAGTCTCATTTCACAGATTGAAAAAGAAACAAATGCAACGCTATAATTGGGAAAATTAGATTCCAACACAATTTTCAAAAGAAACAAAAGTACGACAGAATATCTTTTCCCAAACTTTATTAATATTCCTATTCTATAGAAGCGCCCAGATTACTCGCCTCCAACATGCACTGTAAGATTGATATAAATGCAAAAAACAAAAGATACAACTATATGCACAAACAGAATTGTGTGCATATGGGCGGTATTTACTTTGTTATTAAATGATTATTCATCCTTGCCTAACCTTTAGAGTTTTACTAAGAATACGTGTGCGTCCGCGGAGGGGGTTAATATAAACACGCACGCAATGCACCGCTCGTTTGTTCTTCAAGGTGCATCTTCTTGCTTGCGTCATTTTAAAAACCTGAAAACAATAACTGCTAAATAATACACAAACGAAGCCCTGATTTTTAATACGGAAAATCTCTGCTGTAGAATCTTTATTTTGTATAAAATGGAAGAATTATTACATTGAGTTTCATCGCTTGTATTTGTGAGGTTAATATCTGTAGATTGATCTAGACTTAACAAATCTCTGCTGTAGAATCTTTATTTTGTATAAAATGGAAGAATTATTACATTGAGTTTCATCGCTTGTATTTGTGAGGTTAATATCTGTAGATTGATCTAAACCTAACCCATTACTTGCCATATTGAAAACTTTCTTCTGTAAAACATAATAACAAGTTGAAGGTATAGAAAGACTGAAATGAATGTAAGGACATTAGTTTTCTCTATCGGTTTATACTCCTGTCGGTTTTGGTTGCATGATTCTACTATGGATGTGTATAATGCGTAGAGCTATTGTTAGAACGGAAAAGAGGTTTGAGTAAATATCAGTTTGGAAAATGAAGTTGTAATGTTAAAATAGTAGTTAATACTGATACGCTATATATAGGGCTTTGGATTTTCCCTGAACAGAATCCTTTTCCACTAAAGCTTTTTTCTTATATGAATTACTCATAGTGAAAATAATAGGGAAACTCCATTTCGTGCTCTATAATGTAAAGAAGTTTGAAATGTTTCATTTAAGTAGGTAACTAGTAACGAAGTCGTAGATAAATGTGAATATTAGATATAGTAGAGCACTTTTAGGAATTGCATATTATAGGTAGTAGTAGAAGGAATATAATGCGTTTTCGTGCAGGTCGTCGTCGGGCTGTTGTGTTATGTATGATATTTTGTCGTAGTCCTGCGTATTATAGGTACATTTTCAAATGTTGTGAAGGAAAGAAGTGTAAAGTGCATATTGCAATGGCGATGCAATGCAATCTCGTCATATTGTGCAGCTACTAGCTCTCTTAATGTTTTCTGGTTGCAGAAGAGAACGGCGTTTCTTTGGGATATTTAGGTCCTCGTTCAAAGTTTGGATAAAGTGAAAGTGAAGTTCAGGAGTTTGTCGGAAGGCAGTAGCAAAGATATTATAAGCCAGATAAATATATACGTCCTATCATGGTGCATGCAGGAGTAGTGCAACGGAATAGAAACATTAAAACTACTACGACTACTTCCATCCATGCCTCCTGCCTATATCCATTAAACTATTGCCGAAGATAAATAGTATTACTGGCTATAGCCACCGACTGACTATTTACTACTACTACTACGTTGTGTTTTGAAGTTTATGGAAGTTCCGAGATAGAATGAAGCAGTTGGGTGTATGTATATGTTTGTGTAGCAGCTACTACATGTAATGCGTATGTATTAGAGATATATAGACGTTATGCGTACAGTAGTAAAGGAACAGTGAACGGGTGAGTGCGAGTGCAAGAGACTCAGCCACAGAGGAAAAGAGTGAGTCATCAATCGCATTTTTGTGAGACCCTGCGCTGTAGAAATGCACTTTGTGTTTTCTAGTTCTGCCATGCTTTCCTACTACCCACTACTCTCTCTCTAGTCTCTACTTTTCTCTACTTCATAGAAATGTCAATGAATCTGATGCAATTCCAGGGAATTGTGAAATCTGTTTTAAAGTTCCTTCCTTTCTCTCCTTCAGTCTTCATTATTTAATTCCTGTATTTACTTTGATGTTTTTAATACAGTGATATTATATCGATACGCATCTAAAATCATGGCGTTCTATATTTATCAGGCTAAAAACGAAAATCTCATTCCCACATTTACATTACTACATTATTTATCTAGTTAACTAAATATATCTGCCAGAAAATGAATTTTCTATTTGTATTCCATTCGAAATTGATATTTAATTCACGTATTTTATTATTTAGCATTACTTCTAGGTATCGGTCTTTCTCCTCAACAATTGGCCAAAAATCGACTAATCGACGAATAAGATTTGATGCATGATTATTAAGGTCTTGGGCGCATTTAGTATTGGGGATTTTTGCTAGTTTAGATAAAATGTAAACATGAGTTT
>JABASI010001528.1:0-24417 GCA_019776505.1 Tomocerus nigrus
AATGTATTGTTAATCTCTTCATTAGGCTCTTCATTTACAAAAGGTAGCGAGAAATCTCCCCAGTCTTCCCAACTTGGCCATTGAAAATCTAGAGTATCATTGTCATCTAACGGAATGTCGTTGGTTTTCTCAGAATCTTTACTACGTTTTAAAGTGGATTTTTTATCTGTAGGTTTGGAAGAGGATGTTACTAGGCCTTTATCAATGTTTCCATCATTTTCCAGCCCTTTTTTAGTACTCGGCAACAAAGTTTTAGGTACATCATTGCTGCAGGGTTTGACGGATATTTTTAATGTATTCGTGAATTGTTCACTATCTGTAAGAATAAAATGTGAGTTTAATATTAGAAAATTGTTCCTGTGATAAAGTTTTGAAACGGGACGGAAATGTTTATTCTTCATACTTACTTTTTTGAATAACTTGATTTCTGAAAAATTCAAATCGTGCATCTTCTTCAAACCCGTCTTCGGATGTGCTCTTCGGCAATTGTTTTCTTCTCAATTGCACGCAATCAAAGATAGTTTGCTTCATTTTCTCTGCTTTTTCTATGACCGAAAGTTCAACCGCATCATCAAGCATTTGAATATGAAACATATCCCGAATGACACAGCAGCATCGAAGACAAAGAGGAAAAGTATCTCGGCTGAAATCCCAGGAATACTCTTCCGTTAATTCTACATTTAGCATACCGCACAAGAAATCAAACAACAAAGATTTCTCGAATTCGTCGGAGAATATCCCACCACCGCTAGTGCTCGCACAGCAAATGAGACAATTGAACAGATTCTTCATCGTTTTAAGTATCACTGACAAGTGTGACAATGACAAGACAAATACAACTATAATTCAAATCTACTAGACGTAAGTTGAGTTGAGACTGTGAACCGGATTATGCTCTGGTTTCTTGTCGCATTCGCAAATATCCCTACATAAGTGCTGTGTATAAATAAATCCACAAAATAATGAGACTGTTATCTATGCTGTTTTACTAAAACTTTGGAATATCTACTCGTGCTTAGCTTTTTAGCCACTTGTCAATAGTAAAGAATTACGTTGTTGAGTTGAGGTACTGGGTACAGCTATTATGCCTGTAATAACGATATAAATATTATACTTAAGCCTTTGATTTCTTACTTGCAGGACTTAGAAAATCTAGTAGTAGAGAGCTACTTCCAAGAAGTAGTTCTTGGAAAGATTTTTTGATGCGCCTTTCGAAATTCGTTGAGCGAAGGCAGTCAATTTCTTCTCAGAAGAAAATAACGTGGAGAAAATCTATCTTCCTTATATAAGATATGATGCTATCATCATATAATGATGACTTTATGTAAAATCTTATATATAATTTGTATATATTTATATGTATATTAGTGTGTTTACATTGTACTACACACTGAATCAGTGTTATATAGCTCTGAGTAATACAGTCTAACATTTTGTACTTGAAAACGTCCTATTATGATAATACTACGGAGTACAAGTCTTGTGCCATCCCTGGCTGTCAGTTTCATACTCCGCCTCCTCCGATTTCCAGGATTTTCTTCCGACATAAGATTTCGACTCCGTCCCCGTTCTAGCGCAGTGTGTGGACCAGAATGAAAATCCTTGCTCGCAGCTTATTGCTGCAAACGTCATTTGCACACTTCAGCAGATTGGAACCGGAAATTGTTTTCTATAATAAGTTTTCCTCCTTCCTGTTTTCCATTAATCCTTTGTAGCCAGAACTTTCAGAATAGACTTAGGTCAATCTTATAATTAACGTGAAACTACTTACCTACGCACGTTAACTATTTAAAGAACATTAACCCACGTAGATAGCATAGAGCTTAGCCTTAGGTCAAAATTATTTTCATTACATCAAAACATCGCCATCTAATTTCCAAATGGAACCTCAACTTGTAATTTACCATATCTACATGTGAAGAAGAGATCAATCTATTGTGTTTTACTACATATTTATGGACATAAAGGCATAAACCTACATTACATCAAGTATAGCTTTTAGGTTTGTGTACTCCGTCAACAAATCCATCATAAAAACATGATCATATGTATAAGTGTAATGATATAAAAACTATTAAATAAAAATATAAAATGATACGCACAATGGGTACATTATATCTGTAATACTATTATTATTACTCTAATTTCAAGTGTCACTACCCTGAAAACATACATACAGACAGATAGCTACTCTATACTGACTAGTGCCTACTCTTATTTGCTGCAGTCTTTCAATATTAGATCATGTCCTTAGTAGATCACCTTAATTTTTGCGATATTATGTGCACAACACAATCGTGAAAAATACATAGACAAAAGCACTAGTTTATACCTTACAAAAGGAACAATGAGGCATGAAGTATTTACACAAATTGAATTTGGAGCAGTATTATTTACATGATAGATAATGAACGTTTACGATTGCCACAATTCAATAAAAATACATACATCCAGATCCAATTAAAGTATATTGAGTAATTGTATCACAATTGGGACATTTTACAAAAAATGCCAACCTATGCCTTGTATCAAAATCTCTTTTACAACAATGTAAATTAAATTCTTGGCTGTTTGTGTAGCCAGACACTTAAAATACCAATTGCGAATGCTGTCGTATCATGATCAGACAATTTTAGTCAAAGTACCTACTTATTGCTACAATATTTTGAGACGGCTTGTTTACAATGTAATGCTTTTAAGGAAGTCATTTGAAAGACGTAATCGGCAGATTTTTCTGCGCAAGAAGCTTGAGAACTGAAAACATCGTATTAGAGCGTGTGTGTATGTGCCGAGGTTCCGAGTATAAAACAATTGCTTACATACTTGTTATCACATCCATCCATACACACAGGCTACTCACACAAGAGTATATTGTATTATGCTCCCCACCAACGTGTTTGTCGTATTATTTTGATTATCATACTGGTATGTACAAAAACACTGTCTCATGATCCTTCCAGCCATTTTCATGTACAAGGACTTGTTTGAGAAATAATTTAAATCATTCAGATACAACTCACCATGTTCCATGAATATATGTATGCACACTTGGCACACGACGCAAAACCTCTTAGATCAGTTCTACCGGCCATATAAGATGATTTTGCGACGTAATGACGTAAACAAAGTATATTACTCGCCAATAATATACTCGCCATAAGCTGTACCGATAAAGAAGAAAATTCAGATCCTATTTGTACAATAAATATTTTAGTCTTTATTCAACAATGTGTTTCTGTCAGACTTAAAAAGGGTAAAATAAGCATATCGAAAGTTTATTCCGCGATTCGATCGACTGCTGCCTTGTCGGTTAAGGGAGTCTGTAAACTACAAAACAATCATAAACACAGAAATTATTCGCATGAGTCAACACTGTCATTTTTATTTGTATTTTTGCAAGGAACTCAAGAAATTAGAATTTGATTTCAATATGGCTTAGGTACATTACATCATTCATCATCTAGTAATAGGTAGTTGTAATATCAATTTGCTATCACGTATGTATATATAGACAGTTTTCTCAATTCATGTCCTAATTTTAACTATGATATTCGCGTATATACGCAATATGCTAATGAGATGCATATTTATTTGTTTACAAAATCTAGAAAAGCAGGCAGGACAGGAATCAAGAAACTTTGTTTTTGTTTTAAAATGTTGATATCTAAGTTTGATTCAAAGGTGCTTTTGTTTTCTTTGTGTAATGCCACTTCACTTGAGTGTTTGACATTTGGAACAGCTACGCAGTAGTATGGTAGAAGGTTCACATTGCATTTAAATATAGAGAAGCACTCTCACAGTCATCATTGGATTAAAAGTTTCTGACAATTCTTAGACATGAAATTGCCTATCACGTCTAACAATACGGAAATCATAACAATTATTAATTGCAGGCTACATTACGTAATAACTTCATGGCTATGGTTTTATTGTCGATAAATATGTCTGTCGTGCGTATATATAGATTATTTTTAGTTGCATTAATATATTTCTAGAATTCGGATACACTCTGCCGTCTGTCTGTATGGTTTGTTCGTTTCCACGTGTTGACTTTTCATGTTCAGTTCCCATAACCCTGATTATGCAGCATAGATATCTGTGCCAAGCCTCTAGTAGCTCTGTCGAAAAAGAGAATTTATCCTGTGCGTTTTCCTTTCGATTATAATTTTAGTATTATTGCATGTACTACTTGATTTTAATGCTTTTGCTATAATAAGCTACAAACTGAGCTCATAAAGAGAACAATGCAGACAGCAGACAGTATGAGAGCTTGGAAGTTCTTTACTAATAAGAAAAGATTGCGAAGACGGTACGAAAGCTTATAAAGGATTTTACTTGCGATAACAAATTAAAATGCGATTTAAATTTCAAGCTCACAAGAAGTGAATCGGAATTAATAAAATCTGCATCATGGATTGAGAGCTGCATGCAATGAAACAGGTTAATGCAAAAATATTGCAAATATAATGCATTGAAAACGGATTTCATACACTTACTAGACACTACATATAATACAGATAAAAATTACAACATAAAATCTATAACATAATTGAGAAGCATTGCCAAATAATCAATGCACATCTAATAAAAAGAAGATGGTATGGTATATCTGTATCAGGTGCCTATAACATAGAATTGTAAGTAAAGTAATGCCAGTTAAATTATTGGAGCTATAAGAGATGGATTTGCTTCAGATCTAGCCTTATTTACTTGCAATTATCGAAAAGAGAGCTTCTAACTAAATTGCATATGCAAAGAAATGTATGTAAAAATAGCTACACATATATACATGAGTGCAGATTCAGGAGTGAGACTTTTAATGTTGTTATGTTTTTCTGCTCTGTTTGGCCAGGTACTATGCTGCTATGAAGCTGGCTGACCATTGCACTAATGATAAAACTGCTAAACGTTAGAATAATTCTATGCCAAAAGGAAAGGAGAGCAAAAAGGAGTTTTAAGTAATTCAATCTACTCGTTATCTGCATCTGCGAATGTACATTATATTATTATCACTCTTGATCCATCCATACCCTAACCACAAGATTGAGGCATGCATGGCATGGCGGAAAACAACTTATTACAAAAGTTAAGCAGATACGTAATAATAATATGAGGAGAATGAGGAATAGGTAAAGGAAGCTATTAAGTTAATGTAATTCACTCTAGTAGTGCATGCATGTCTGCTACCTTTGCGTATCTGTGTTAAAAGTCTCTATCAATTCTCTATACACTTCTGTCTACCTTTCTGTTTTCTCAATGTGAGGATGTTAAATAGCATAAATGTAGGTTATCCTCCTATATCTTTTTGTTAAAGACAGAAAATAGGCTCATGCATACAGTCACTCTGCTATTACGTATACATAATGCAAAAGGTAGGCTCTAGGTTAGTTTAACTCATTAACTTAATATTTACAGCATTAGCCACGAATGCATGAAATGGAATGGCATATCTCGTTTCTTCTGGACGAAATGAACAAAGTTGGTAGTTATATTAAATATATGGTTAGCTATAGTATACTATTGTTTGTTATAGTTTGCAGTTCATACAGTCAGGACAAGCCCAAGGTCCTAATATTCCATCCTTGTTATTCGCCATTCGCTTTAGCTTCCATGCTGTGTCCAAATGGAAGGTTTAAGGGAAGTGAAAAAGTTACAGGATACCTGCACGGTGCATATACACACTCTCATGTACTTAACCTATCATATCATATAACTTATAGATAAACCTAAATCTCTTACATTTACTACCTACTCTTAATAATACGCTTTGTATTCAATCTACTCGTTCTTATATTGTTGTGAGAATTGACACTGAAAGTCATAGGGAACTAGTATAACTATGTTTACGCTACTAAATAGACTATAAACAATTTTAAACAAAAGTTTAATTACGATATGCTATACTCAGGTAGCTAATAGTAAGTCATGTCCAGAAACTCAAATGCTATCAAACTTTAAATCGTACGCTACTTATTTATCACAGACACTATTACACAGTAGATATAGGATATTATTAGCTATGCATATTTATGTATTGCGATTTATATGATTAAAGTATGTATATTTTAGTACATATTACAGTAGACGAAAAGGTATGACGGTATGAGAAGGAAAATTCGTGTGTATTTGGCAATAGTTATGTGATGCAAGTGTGCGTTAGGTTTGAAACATAGTTTGCATATGTAGGTTTGTAGCAGTTGGCAATAATACAGGTTCCATCCTATGGAAATGTAGTTTGTAACCTTTGATATTGAGAGCTGGTGTGTTAGCTTGTAAGTAAATGTCTCTTGCTATGAAGTTCCGTAGGCAATAAGGAGCTTTAGTGTGTCTCTACATATGAAAACACATAAAGCTAGCGCAGCATAGAAATAAAGAACGCCTCTTATGCCTTTCTCGACTTTATTCATGGAGGTTTAGGAGGAGATACATAGTCTCTCTCTCTGGAACTAGAATCTATAGAGCTAGTCAAGGATATACCTTATTCTTTAAATGTATAGCTTTATACTTGCATGTTATCCGCAGAACACAGCTGGTTAGAGCTCTGAAAAATCCTTTAGCATTGAAAGTTAGGAAATAGAAAATTGTATAACGCTTCTGCTGTTTGCATGGGAAGTATTATAGTATACGCGTTGCAATACAATTTCCGTGCTCTCGTCCAAAAGAATAGAAATGGATTGTCCAATGTTCACACAGAAGAGCTCATCTCACATCAGAAAGGAACGTGAACGAGTGTAAGTACAATAGAATACATTTCGCCTACCTACCTAGTACCTATATGCTCATCCCATCCAGTTTGCAATTGTAATTACTTTAGCTAGCATTACTTTTGTGGCAGAGCTGAGTTAAAGAACTCTCTGCCTAAACTCAAATCCCCAACTCCTGCATCTCGCCAAATCATCAAATGTTATTATCTCTTTGTTTATTTCACTGAAACACTTATTGAGAGCTCAGCATTGAAAATTTATTAGCCTTTATTTATTCCAGTGCTTATATTGTACTGACTCCTTATTCAATACAAGTAGGTAACTTGTTTGTTAGGGACTATTCCCCCTTCTCCGTCTACACAACTTTTCATACAGAGCTACTTATTTACTATAGGCCACAACAAGCAGTTTCATCTGGTCTTTGTGCAATAGGCAATAATACTTGTGTACAACTTGAGCCAAGATTTTGTTGTGAATGTATGTAGGTACATGTGTCTACATATTTCTTAGCTTACTCCACTTCTTATCCTACCACTTCTTAGTCTAGCTTCGCATACTCAGACAAATATCAGCTGTTTCGCCAACTCAATTTTGAAAAATTGAACGAAAATCCTGAAATATTACGCCAAAAAAATATCAGGTGAGTATGAGAAATATTTTTATGCATTATTATTGAATGCTTACTTTTTAATAACAGTTTTAGCTATCTATTTCATTAGGGTAAATAGCCCGGGCTAGATAGCATTCTAATACATATTTTAAACACAAAATAAGAGAATATTTTGTATATAGCAGTCATTTTCAAAGAAAGTCTATACAATAAGAGCTTTGATATTAGACGGGGAATTATATTATATCCAATTTTCGTATATGGTATACTAAATGTAGCTACACATGTGAAAATATGCTAAGAATAGCCAAAGAAGGTTAGTAAACACATTAGCAAATATTGAATATTGACAATCTAACGTGGAAATACAAAGGATGGGAAGTTTTTCCATTGAAGAAAAAGAGGATAAGACAGAAGGGAAGCGTTTACACTGTGTTAACATTAATATCATTGGATGTTTCAACAGCGGCTCTGTGTGTCTTTCTGTCTACTTATGTAAGTAGTTAATAGCACGGCTGTCCTGTCCTGTCAGTACGTAGGTTATCGGAGAAATTTTGCCATTGCCGATTTGAGTCACGCAAGCTATAAGTATTTGATATAGTTTTTTGCACAGTGAGACGAACTGTAGTCAGATGAATGTGAAAAAATGGTGTGTGCACAGATATATTTGGTTATACACAAAGGAGGGCAAATTCTTAGAAGATAAATAGAGTGAGCCCAGGCAGATATTATATGCAGACAGTCTTATCTTAAGTTCAGTCTTGTCATGATTTTATTTTGTTTGTTTTGTTCTGTAAGTAGGTTTTACAGCTCTACTCTCTCTCTCTTTCTTTCTCTTTCTTTGCATATAATATATTCAGAATATTATTTTGTGTACAAAAAATATTCTTCGCACAGTGTATCTATGTAAATAGGTAGATAGCTAAGAGTATATTGGTTCTCGTAACTATTTATTATATGTAGCATCGTAAAATGTAGTTTGCTAAAAAGTTCTTTTGTAAACTAAAGTAAGGACTGAGAGTTGGGAATTTTCATTCTTCTCCTCGCTTCATCCGTCATCCTGCTAAGGATTAGAGAGACATTGTGAATACTGATTAAACGACTCTCTTTGTCATATAGATAGTTGTGCATGCAAAATCATTTCTCTCACTGGCATTTTCAGGATTTCGACAGAGCTATGCAAATTTCATCGACAATGTATAGATGTAGGTATACAATATATATGCATGTAGCATATTTGTATGGAGTTAAAACACAAGATTTTTGCACAACACAAGAAAGGCAAAGAATTTTGCACAGTTCTGTAGCTTACATATATATTTGACTTCCTAGCATTCAGCATTCTCTTCTCTGACAAGAAAACAATTGGAATATTCTGTGCAAAGACGGAGACAAGCACAAGCGTCCGCATTATTCTGCATTTCGCCATCAAATCAAGCGCAACGAATGAGGATTTCCATTTGTTTTTCACATGCAGCAGGCAAAATGCTATGCAAACTGTGCATTTTCATTGTAGCCAACTCAGACACTTCTCTATGCATAGCTAAAAACTTCAGTTGTATTCCATTTCGGTCGAGTATTTGATAGTTGATAGGTATGGACAGAGCCAAGTTGGTAAACATTTCCCTCTTTGAATCAATAAATAGTCGAGCCTACATTGATTGAACTCTGAGACTCTTGTTCTCTTCTCTCTCTCTCTCTCTTTCGCTCTCTTATCGTCGCTTCCTTTACTCTTTTCCAAGACTTGTGTTTAACCGATATGATTAATCTCTTCTGCCACGGAACACATCTCTCGCTCTCTTATCGTCGCTTCCTTTACTCTTTTCCAAGACTTGTGTTTAACCGATATGATTAATCTCTTCTGCCACGGAACACACACACAAATATTACCAAATACAGATAGCTAGCTTAGCTCATGGGCAAAACGTGGCTAAAGTAATAAAATCACCTCTTTCTCATTTCTATTTACTTAGCACTAACATTCAACTTTGCGAAAAACAAAATCCAGGATATTCCTTTATCCTAAACTATATTCGAACCCAATCTCAATTACCAAGTAATTGATCAATGACTCTATACATAGATATATGATTCTCTTTATATATATGTATGTATCTGTAACTGAGTCTATTAGAAGGATTTGTGTTTAATCTTCGTATCACAGCTTGTGTTTATCGATTTCCCGGATTTGCTCTGTACCTTTAACAGATGCACGTAAGAGTTGAAATAATAGCTGTCAGAACTCAGATCTATTAGTGCTTAGTTAAACCAACTATGTTTACAGTATGTACATTACGAGTCCTAATAGTATGATTTTACATCTTGGTGTGCTATATGTACGATCATGTATATCTTGACGTTAGCATTTTCAATTAGTGCTTCATTGTGTGCAATCCCAAAAGTAAGTTTTCTCTGCGGGCTACGCCATTTGTCTGCTATTCTTCTATTATTTGTGTAGAAAGCCGAAAGTCATGCTAAATGAAATTACATTTACACTTATAAGGACAGAGAACTGTTCATCTGTCCTTAAACAAACCACAAGGGTTCTCTATACAAATATCTTAAAAGCAAGAGCTTCCATTTCTACACATGTAGTTAGTGTCAATGGAAAATAATTCTATTTTAATAAAAGATCTTTAAAGATGAGGATTCTGCTAATGAAATATTTACACAAAGATATAGTTTCGCAAATGAATAGCAATTTAGATGTAGTAATAGGTAAGTAGCTATCGTATTAATTGAAGGTTATTGACATTATAGGTAACAGAGGTGATTTTTTAAATTTATTTTGTCATTGACAGGGCGGGCTGGTGAGAACAACGAACTGAAATTGCTTGGATATCAATGACCCTGGATGTTTAATAAGTAACGTCAATGTGCAATCCTTCTTTCTCTCTATGTCTCTTGTGCTTAAACCGCAGTTGGATCCTACTGCTGCAGAATCAACGGAAAATATAGTCTGATTCCAAATACACATGCACGAATACACACATCTCAACCTCAACTGCGTACCAAGAATAGAAAATCATCTTACAAGACAACAACCCAGAGAATACTGAAATACTCATCTCCCTCGCCTCCTCGCACAGAATTCGATCACAGATCATCTCGCTCTGCACTTCTTATCAACCAATATACATCCCAGAAAATATTATTAACTTTGAACTGGTAAACACTTCTCTGCTTTACTTGGCATTACTCATTAGTTTAGCCCTACCACGAACAAAAATATTATTATTATTGTTGGAAAACCAAGGAATCCAGTAAAAAATAGACATTCAATTGCATTCTCCAGTTAATATTCTAAGTTTAAATATATCTGTAATATCCATTTTACCTATATGCCATAATTTAATATTCATGACATGTTTCCGTCACTCCTGCGTGAACAAGGTTCAAAGATGTGCTCTCCCAACTCAAATAGCATAACTAATCAGTGTAAATTGTGTTTTTACAGATAAAACCATCGGACTCATTTTGACTGCATAGCTATAGCTAAAAACGTTGCTCATATTATCACTTCAGTCAACCAGATTATTTAGTTATCAAGTAAACCCTATGGAAGAGTCTGGAAAATAGTGATATAAATTATCATTCGTTGCATGCAACTCCTCTGATTAGTTAATCATCATGGAGTCATCCGTATATTTAACTAAAGAAGAGATACAGTTCGTCTCTTATTGTCAATAGATGCTGTCATCACAGAATATTTTGATCTAGTTATTCAAATGCAAAAACCACATTAATCCAGATTGATGTACATCACAAACTTCTTTCAATAACAATTTAAAAATACATTACAAAGTAGTTTACCTGTCAAAATCGTAATAGACGTCAATAAATATTCTAATACATGCGCTCTGCTGTATACAAAAAGTGATTTTGTGGATTAATCGCCAAAAAATTGAAAGATTTTTGAGGAAAATTGTTTACAGACAGGCAGAGTGGTGAATGTTTGCAAAAATTGAGTATAGCGTAGCGTAGAATTGCATTTGTATGGGAGCTATAGAAGTTTGACATTGGGAGTATCTGAATAGAACTGGTACATAGTGCAAGTGTGGTATAGTGAAGAAAAGGGATAAAAAAGATGTGCAAAGATTGTGTATGGAGAGGATGGGGACGGAGAGTGTTGTTGTGTTCCATTGTGTTTGTAAGTGGAATTGAGCCCAGTCCAAGTTCAACCGGGTAGGTATGCAGAAGTGTTTGAACGAAGTTTTCTAGTGCAATGGGTTGCAGTGCTTAGTGGAGACGTCGACGTAAGAAGTCAAATCAAGTCGCATTGCAAGTTCGTGTACAAGACCTTCGTCTTCTTAACTCGTATATAAGTTTTTTATACTGGGCTACTTGTTTTAATATTATGATGTGATGTGAAGTTCTACTCTCGTACTCACTCACACAACATCCAGAGCCAAGAACAAGACAAATGCACCATTCGAGTCAAACTAGCAAGCAAGGTCTCTTTTACTCTTCTAAATGTCTAAAGAATCCCAATTACTAAATAACTAAGCTGAAGCTCTTTAGCTAATAGCTCTCAAACTCTCAATCCTTAACCGTACAATAGTATACTCAACTTTAAGTTAATCTTGGTGGTGCATGGTGGTTAAAGTGCAATACTATTAAATATCTATACGCAGTGCACTTGATAAAGAAACTTGTGTGTGTCCCCGATTGTTCTGCTTCAATTCTTCTGAAGATTTACAACAAATGGAACGTTTTCTAGTACAGATGTCTACGTTGATTTGTACCGGATATGTTTGTAATTCAAGCATTATGTGTTTAGAGATAAGTGGAGGCAAGTGTAGGACATAAAAAACTACTCACTGACCATAGAACACTTTTTAATACTCTCTCTCCGCCGACTATCCTCATTCTCTTGAATCAGACTCCTCATTCATAAATTAGCTATTCAAACGTGTTCTCCACTTGTATATCCTTCATCCATAATACCGCAGTCCTGTTTCTCTCTATATACTGTGGCAAACATTGTAGTTTTATGCTCGTAACCTTATACAATATGTACACTATCGATTTTATACTACCTACTAACTGATTCTTCTAAAACTGTCTGAGTCCAAAACGCAACAGCTACCAGTAAGTCACCGACAAGTAGTGCAACTGTTAGCTACCTGCTTAAAACGTCAAGACTGTGACACATAACAACACAGCAGCTATATACACTTAATAAATACTTAAATAATTGCGAATCTTGTACTTACCTTCTAAATGTATGCTTGTAACAAGTGAAGTGCATTTTCAGCTATACACAGGCACACCTGTGCAATTATATTGCAAATATTAGCTACACTAATTAATTAGGGATGCAATTACATTTACACTAGTACAATCGAAAAATCAAACATCAAACGTGAAATCTTTAAGATATTGTACGATAGTGTTGATTTATTTATGTCGTGAGATATAAACTACATGACTAGGATTAGATTTACGTAATCGTAAAAGAAGAAGACTCGTTTTCTATTATGGAGCGGCAGGACTCTGTGATTTCCATCTTGTCAGCAGGCATCGACCTGTGCAGGTAAGACACATATCCTATTTATATCCAATAAGCCTCTATTTCATGTCTAATTTAATATGTAAACATTCATATTACGTAGCATCCCCTGTCAAATGTTCATTCTCATCTCACGTCCTACGTCCTACCTTCTTCTTCTTCTGACTGTATGCCACTCTCAGCCAGATAGAGTCGTTTCTAATGCATTGAATATTTTATGGAGACATCATCCACTCACTAGTTTCACATCCTAACCAATGAACTACAAACTATACAGCGTATTTACCTAAGTACGAGTACATAGGTAGGTAGTTAATGCGCTAAGGATGTTTCTTGGAAATATATTTTTGCTATTCTGTACGTAACTTCAGTTCGAGTTCGGATCAGAAGAACCATTCTCGACGTCAGACTAGCAGACTCCATTCTTTCTAGCTAGCTGACACTTACACTCTTTCTGTTCTTTCAAAGATAATGCGTATTACTGACATGCCCTTTTAAGCCTAAAATTTTCTACCTCACAAAAATTCTAGAATCGTAGCGAGACATACCAATGAAACAAGATATCGATTCATAAAACTATTTCATACTATAGTACTCTCAATATACTGCTATTCAGCGAAAAGTTTATTACCCCTTTTCCACACGACAACATTATTATTGCATCTTTAAAATATACCACATTAAAGACGAAACTCAACTTTTGCAGACTTATGAAACATATTATTATTATAACCTTCTCAGTATTGTTAGCCAAAACTCCAAATCAGCAAGTTTATGGATTTATAAGTTCTGTAATTGTTAGCCAACAAACAGAGATGAATGAGAGTACGAGACGGAAAGTTATTTCAAACTGCAAACGTGAGCAAAGCAAAGTGAGCATGTTTAATAACATTTTACCGCATCATAAGCGTTTTACTCCGAAATAAACTAGGTCATCATGCGGTACGGCATATGCCTATAGGATCATTGAACAACTCGCTATTATGTAACTTAACATTTGCCGAGTTTAATTAAGTTTTGCTTTTTGATCCCCTAATGAGAAACTTGAGACAACTTGATACTGATGTTGATACCTTATGTAACTTTAAACAGCGCAAACGGCACAGCATATTATATTATGGTGTAGCCGTGTAGCGTATATATGTGTCATGTGTGTCTATTGTAAGTCTGAATGAAGTATGAATTTTCTAATATTATATAGCTACGTTACATAAAGTATGACTTTATGTCACCATCATTACGAGTATTCCTATTATTCCGAGTACCATGTTTCTATTATTTGTATTGTATTGTACCTTATATTATACTTTATTGTGTTTCTCTGACTTAGCAGTCTATGCATACACAAAGTTAATTGTACAAAAGCAAAAGAGTAATAATAATAATGAAAGGATTGGTTTAGATTAAATGTTAATTTTTCTTGAATATTTATTAAAATATACCTAAGATACTTTATATGTACCTACTATTATGACTTATGGTTTGGCAACTTTTTAGGACTCACGCTCTCGTTTCAAAGTATTTATTTGAGAGAAAAAAGTAAATAAGTATCATTGATTTTTCAACCAATTTTCATCTTCCCTATTAGCGTTTCTTCTAGATTTTGTTAAAATTCTTTTTATCACCACTCTGTGCGAAGACCATACCTAACTATTACATATATTTAATATACTATTATTCGTATTTTATTTCAGTATTAGCATTGCATAAAACCTAATTGCTTTAATTTTACCTTTGATAAGGGAAATGACTTCGAAAGAGTCTGATAATAATAATCTCAATCTGTCAGTCTGCATATAGTGTTGTCGTTCTAGAGAGTGTACCATAGAGAGTGCGAGTGAATGTTAATCATTAAGTCTTAGTTTGACATTTTAATAACATTTACTATACTTACTGCCTACTGCTAACCTACTGCTAAATACTATATCCTATGTAATTCCATACATCGCACATTGTCAGTGATTATAATATATAAGCGTAATAACTAATGGGATTAGTGATAATTAGCATTAAGTTCAAGTTCCAATTCCAGTATAATTGCATTTCCTTACTTTTTGCCTTCTATGTGCAATTACTTATTCAATCTACTAGAAGAATCTACTAGAACAGTCCAAAGTAGGTACTCGTATTGGTATCACTACAAAATGAACACGTACTTAGTAATAATAACAAACGAGTTATTGTAATTATTGCCTTAGCTTGAGACAAAGGTTGATGAAAGACCACACTACGATCTGGAAGGGAAATGGAATCTAGCTAACTGACGGCGAATGCATTGGATTCGACCTATAAATTCTATTGCATAACAAACGATGGGAAAATAAGAAATATTTTTCTCAAATCAAAGTCAAATTGTAAAAATGGAAGTTCTTAATCAGAAAGGGAGAATAAAAATCGCCTTATTAGATTCAACGTCTTCCCTTCGGCTTAACTGAATGTGTGGGTATTTGCACATAATAATGACCTACTGTTGTGGCTCTATTTAATAAATTAATGTAGTATGTGGCTACTACTACAAACCTGGAAGTTGTATTTTTTACACTGGCAAATGCCATAACTAAACTAGTGAACTACTATACCACTACCACTTTCGAGCACAATGTGAGTTAGTAAGTACGTAAACAAGCATTATTGTTGCAACAAGGAATAAAAATGTTGACTATGACCATAACCATGAAAATGTAGGCAAGGCAAGGGTATGTAGGCAATGAACATGGACACACGGACGGACACGTTATGTGATTGTGCAGGAAAGAATTGTTGTAATTGTAATTCTGTATTTTTGTTGTGCCGAGCTTCATTGTTGAATTGCAAAATAAAGAGCGAGTGTATATAATGCATTGAAGAGTAGTTCTACTTGCAGATGTTCATTTAAGAGTTAGCCTTTGGACATTTCTATACTTTACTATTGATTGCTCCAGGCTAAATAAGACTTGCCTTAACCTGAGAATAATAACGTGGATGTATTATCTTATCTTGACTTGTTTAATGCCAATCTCCAGGCTAGCAATGCGCGTAGGTTTTCGCCTTTAGTATCCTGTTAGCGAATTCTTCAGCCTCCAATGGACTTTGTACTAGTACATGTATGAATAATCGAATCTCAACAAAACGAAGTCATGTATCTTCAAGACACATGCTGTGTGAGCCCAGTTCCATCATCAAGTCCGGCATTGTAATGCAGAAATAACACTGCTCTGTGGCCTGTGAATATCTGTTATTTAATAGAATATATACTGAGATCAGATCACAGAATGTATTATAATCAAATGCCCATACTGAAATTTTGTTTTTGTATGAAATACACTTATTTTATTACATAATACAGTAGATATAATCGTATTATAATACATATAATATGGAATAGATGATCATGAATCATGAGGAACGCAAATAAAAATCTATCCTACCTATATGTAGAAAACAATAGGCCAAATCAACCTGTTAGATTTTGTTACATAATATAAAATATGTTTATATGTAGACATTACTGTTTCTCTATTCATTCTTATTGTAAATAAATATGACATGTCACGTTGGTATGAGCAGTCAAAGTAAATATTCTTCAATGTTTTTGTAAAATAGTACACAAATGTCGGGAAATTGTCTTTAAAATATTATAATCATGATAATCATGAATATGATGTACGAGGTTGTGCCTTTTGCACATAAAACTCGTAAGTATTGTTATTTTTAAACTACGGTTCAATAAATGAAGATTGGTTCAGATACTACAAAAATGTTATGTTACAATATAATATAATACAATGTTAAAAATACAAAAATAGCAGACTGTTATGGTTTTAGGATTTAATCAATATATTATGTATTTGTATGCGTAATGCATCCGGGAGGGAAAAACATTTGAATAATATTCTTGACCGTATTTTCTAGAGAAATCCAGCTGCAGTAAAAAATTTACATAACCCCATCGTTTTTTCCTCTTCACATATTCAAAAGATATGAATTCAGTCCAGAATATCAATTAGATATTGCCGGATTAATGAAAGCTTTTTTCGTATGGCTAGTAGTATCAAACTGAAGAGCCTGTTCATCTTTGTAGTGTAATTAAAATTAAAACTGTGTACAAAGAGGGTAATTATACTCTCATCGTACAAATTCTATGTACAATGCATGAAACATGCTATTACGAAAAATTTCGTTAAAGGTTGAAAGCGATTCATATGTCAGAGACTTCTTAGTAATTATGTGTTCACAAATTTCATTTTTATAGTCAGTGAGGAGAGGTGGCTTTTGCTAATAGTCGTCGTGTACATGAGTTTGTTTAGGAGATCTTTGCATGGAATGCAATGCCAGGTATAAGGTTTAATATGCAAAACTGGTTTGTCTACTTTGGGTTGCAAATAAATCCTTTGACAGCGTAGTTCTTTTCGTTTCTTGGGATGAAACTTAAATAATTTCTGGCTTTATGCTAAAATTTACTTCCACAGCCCACTTGAATCCTTATTATGTATTCTACTGCGGAAAAAGGGTTTAACAAAATGTTTCTATTCTCGCTATTCTCCAGAATTACAAACTATTCTTATGCAGGTAGATACTCTCTCATAAAAAACTATAGTACCGATTTGCATACAATACGCAAAGCTAGTAGTAGGTTACTCATTCCTTCTAAACCATAACTAACTTAAATCTGTCATTGGAATAGTCACTATTAGCACAAATCCTGACATGCTAAAAGAAAATGTTTTCATAACATGTCTACTACCTAATCGTATTTGATAAATTAGCAACTTTCAGTAAAGATGCAGATTATAGAATACCAAGTCAGTCATAATAAGCATATTTCCAATTTGAGACATATAAAAAGTGAATATTACCTCTTGCAGTTACAAAGTACTGAATTACTTGTACTTGTAATTCTTTTACAGCTTACTTACATACTGTAATTAGATACTCTAAACTAAATGTAAACATTTATTTGATAATGTGTGTGTGTACGTGTGTCCTGTCGAATTATATTTATCATGCAATCAGTAAATAAAAACGATATAATAAGAAAAATCTAAGCATTTTAATTTTTTGAATCATTGCAGAATATGTCACTGTGATTCATCATGTGGAGAGTTGATATCTCCTTGCTATTGTTCCGGTTCGTTGCGATGGGTTCACCAAGTCTGTCTCCAGCACTGGATTCGGGCATCGAACAGCAAATCTTGCGAGCTTTGTCGCTATCCATTCTCAATGAGGACTAAACTGAAGGCTCCTTGCTCTTGGGAGTTGTTGCCCATGACCTCTTCGGAGAAACGACGCTTCCTTTGCTCTGCCATTTTCCACTCCATTGCTCTTGGATGTGTTATCTGGTCACTTTATGTACTTATTGGTAAGTTCTTTATCATTCTGGAGAATTCATTTTCATATAGACATAAAATATAATTATATAGATCTAAGTTTTAATTTAGCATACGTATACAATTTTTTACAAGAATGCAAAAGCACAGCTTAGAAATTTTGTAAGACAGATAGATAGAAATTTTGCATATTTTTTACTCGTCAAAAGGAATTTTTGTTTCATGAATGCAAATTATACAAACTTGAGTTTTTCTACCGTCAAAATATTCAAGATGGGATGACTCATGTCTTTATAATAGATCATGACTGGCAGGTCTTAAAAATCAAAGCAATTAACTATTATACATAAGACTAGGATATTCCATTGTGAGTCTGTTTTGTGGTGATTCGTTTTCCCTTTTCTTTGTATATTTATTTGCGTTTTAATACTAGTGTGCAGACTTTGCATGCACTTGCAAAGTGCCAGACAGTGGAAAAAGAATACAATAAAAATCAACACGCAGTAAAATAATACATTCCCTGTTCTGTGTTCACGCATAAAAACGTTTACTGCATGCCAGTTTTCGTCTTCCTAAACCGTTGAATTGTGATAAAAGGTTGTATTGTTTGAATTTGCATTAGCAATCTTTATCAAAGCTTGTAAACGGATAACTATATGGTCTAGTGTAAATGATTCACGATCACAACAAGCAGTCTCGTCAGAGACAAACTATAGGGAATAACATAACATAATAACATTTTGTATGGACAGGTAGACAACCATTCCATTCCTCAGTTGTGATGCTACATAGTTTTGTCTGAGTATCGATATATTGACTGGCTTATCTTTATATTTACAAATAATATATAATATTTGCTATACTATACTTAACCTTATTATAATTAGAGCGCGACAAATATATAACTGTTCTCTTGTATACAATAATATATTATGGTCATGTATTTCCACCAAACTCCAAACAAATATGTCTTGATTTGATATGCCCATTTCGATATGACTATTCGCGAATAAGTAGTTTTGTCAGTGACATTTGTTAAAACGTCATAAAACGCTTGCTACTATTGTCTTTGTTCTGGTGTTGTCGTATAACGACCCTATGGGTTTACAGATCGTTAATCTCTGTTCAAATTGCTTACAACTTTAACTTTTGTTACTACATAGTACTAGATACACTGACAATAACATTTTTGCAATCCACGTCAAAATTTTTATTAGTTTGTAGTCTGAAATCGCTTTTTCGTTGTTTAAAAACATGGCAGACAAAATGGCAAAACTGAAGCATATCTTCTCTGCGCAGATTATGGAGCAAATAGAAAAATGGTAAAATGCATGATGAGTATAACTAATTTTTTACAACTTTTGTGGAAAAACAAAATTTTCAAGAGTGGATTTCCTTTGTACCATTAGTCGTTATGGTCGTTATATAGAACTTTGCAGAGTAAAACTTTCATTGATAAATGTTATTATAGTATAAAACTGAATCGGTCTACACCAATTAGGAGCTATTGTTTAGTTAGGCTTACATAAATCATTAGGTATAAGGTATAATATGTATTTGTTATGTAATGGGGCATAACAAATACGTGGAAAAGATATCCAACTGAAATAATTGACGAAATGGGTATCTATTTGCTGAAAGTTTCTATTTTATGTCTCATTTAGTTCAATTTACATGACACAAGTGAAATATGAGTCCATAAAGTATATAGGTATGTATGAAAGACGGATGTTGGATGAAGCTAAAACTCCAAAATATGGGTTGTTGATTCATATGAGATTATAGGGCAGATTTTGTCGGTAATAACATGGAATATGTAATGAATCTATTGAAAGGAAGGATAATAATTTTAGTTTATTGAAGTCTGTGCCTATAATGTCGTTATGTAAGTAATAATGGTCTTCCTCCGCCCTAATGGGGTAGATAAATATGGGGGTGGCATTGAATAAGGATGTAAAGGATGATTAATGTTTTATTGTGTGTGTTAAATTGCAGATCGGACTGTGGATGAATTATACCTGCAAGAGCTGGAGTGGCAATTTTGGACTAAGATAGTTGTGGAAGCAATTGGGTGTTTAGGAGCCGGGATCTTAATTTACGTCTGGGGGAAGTCCTACTTCTCCCTCATAATGAAATGGATAGCTTTCAATCGAACATTTATAATAGTGAACTCTTCGCCGGTTCCAATCAAACGACCACCGGCACAGCCACCACCGCCTACAAACGGCGGGGGCGGAGGATTGTGTCAAACTCTGAGGAGCAGCAGTGCTACAAATTTGAGTGGTTCTAGTCCAGTACCTGAGAGAAGTGCAGCCGAGGAAAAGTCAAGGGAAGCGAAGGCCCTGCTACTTCCGCCCGTCGTCTACTCTCCTCCAGAGTCGCAGCAACAGTCCCTCCAACAACAACTTAACACTCAATAGTTTCTATTATAATATTTGCGTTCTATCATTATTTTTAGTAGATCAACTAGTATTATTATTACAAATTATGAGATAACGTATACTCTTCTGTATTACTATATACGATCAATCAAGTCTTACTAAACTTAAGGGAATATTATTGTAGTATAGTATCTTAGATATATAAATGTATGACGATATCTTTATTTCCTGTATATAGTTGGGAAATGTTAAGAGCAGGAGCCGAGATGTGGCTAGAAGTAAACTAAATTATATTATAAAATAGTGTTTTATATATATTATTATATTATGTATCAATAAAAATTTATTACCTAGAAATGGAATACATGAATATACTAATTTAATTGTAATCGATAATGAATTCTATATATAAAAATGTCGACATGATGTTTAGAAATTGATAAACGCAGCGAACTCATGTCAGTAAATGTGTGGCTCCTTAAAACTCTGTATAGTACTTCAGTCCTCAACAAACATTAACTACTATTACAATATTATATGCATAAACTAGGAAAATAAGAACACTGATACGTACAATTCCTTTTTCCATTTTCAAATATACTAATATTCAGTAGTAGATACTGTTTTTTGTGCTATATGTACAGTTGTGATGTACCTCTATACGTACAATAAAATAAGTAATAAAGATTGCAATGTTAAAATTACAATTGTATTTACATATATGATGATACCCAGTTTTAATCCAGTTCAACAAACGCTAACTTCATATTGTTTAACATTATTTTGTCGCAATACTACGGTTTGGAATGAATTGATATATATGAGAATAAACAGACATGAAAAAGATCTTAAAAACTTGAAAATATGAACTTTTTCAATATAACCGCAGAAAGATGGTTTGTCATATACACAGCATACTTAATTGCAATAAACTATTATGTTTCTACATCATGTTTTGGTTTTATTAATAATATTATTGTTATACTCGTATCCTCCCTGTAGCTGCAGATTTGTTTACAGATCTATTGAAGTTACACACGTTATTTAAAAGAGCAACATAATATTAGAGTAAATAAAAACCCATTAGCATACAGTACAATTAATGCCATAACTAGTATTATGCAGCGTTTTACAACTTTTTGTGTAAAGCAAAAAGCTTCGTTTGCTATAGGCAGACATAATACTACTGCAAAACTTGATAGTAATGCTGCTGGATTGCAAATAACACTACCATTTCCTAAGCATAAAATTTTGTGAGAGTTCTCTTTAATTGTCCTTTGTATAGCCAAAATTTTAAAAGGAAATATTTCTATTTGGTGGAGAAGAGTTGAGTAGTGAAGAAACAGTGGTTCCATGCAACCTTTTTGTCTAAAGATTCCACCCAATTTTAGCTAACTGATATATAAATAAGTAATTACTTATAAAAAATATTTATTAATTTCTCTTAAAGCACTAATTGTGATAATCACTATCTACACTGCCTTTACAATTTAATATTGAATGCCAAAATCAAGTAATTTATGTTCGCCAAACATCAGAAGAGTTTATTTGAGGTTTTTACTAAGCTCAGTTCAGGCAACATATTTCAGGCTTGGGTATATGTTGGATACAAAATATAAGTACACATGGACTTGCTACCAGGTGCTTTTACTGTGAATATGCATTTCAAGATCTTATTAATAATTCATTTGTGAAGTTCGTTACAAAATTTGGGAGAAAGAACTTCCATCAAATAACATCATATCAATCTTTTATTTATGGAGTAGTTATAGAGTTAAAAACGAAAGCTACGATTAGATTTTTGTACACCTTGATTTTGATTTGATTGATTGATTTTATTATACACCACCTATACCATGTACTTGCATGTGCTTTCCCCCTAAAGAAATCTATGGATATTCCTTAACTTTCATTTTCCATACATGTCATATCGAAATCGTGCTGGAGAAAACTAAACGCCAATTTTCTCCGGTTCGGTTCCCGTATGGTGGTGGGATAAAATTTGCTAAGCCAGAGTTGCGGGAATCTTAAAAGAGCGAAATTGTAATGACCGGTCGAGGATTATAAAATTGTTGATTTTGTATTTTGGGAATTCTTCAAAGGCAGTGTTTTTTCTTCATTGGATTTCATTCTTCTGTCTTCTAAGTTCTTCTGGATAGCTACATTACATTCCAATAAGCCCAGCGATTTGAAAACCTCTCGTTTTTCGTCGTGTATGTACGTAAGGTAGTGTTTACTTTGTACAACCAACAACCATGTTACAAGTTACAATACAACTAAGGAATTATTCTATATTTGGTGTATTTTTTTAATTTCTCATCACTCATCTATTGGCTTTGTAATCAAAGACCGATTTTGAATATTTTTAGGCTCTGATGAAGTTAGTATTTTCTGGCACGATTGAGTAGGTACTCGATAGTTAATACTGGTCTAGTAAACCAATGGACGATGGATTTCGGAGGAGCAGAGCTTAGAAATGTAAGAAATACAGATAGATATGTAATACTACCTTTACTACCTAATAAGGCTTTTCCGTAACTCGTTGCCGGCAACCAATTCTAACTTTCACAGCTAGATGGAGGTGTACAAAGGTGGGCTTAGGCGAAAATCCAAAGGCCCGTTTATTTATACTGTCGAGTTAAATTCAAATTAATTACAGGTTGATCATAACAACTTAAGAATACTTAAAACAATTGGTTCCGTCCTTTAAAACTACAAAAACAGGTATGGAATGAATACAATTAAAATTAATGTCTACAGTATGAGCTATTTTGCTGCGTAACAGGGTTTAATATTTACTAAGTATTAAAATTACCTGATTATGATATCTATATTTATTACTGTCGCCAAAACATATAACAGTCTTGGCNATTATGATATCTATATTTATTACTGTCGCCAAAACATTTAACAGTCTTGGCAGTTGCCACTACGACACAATTATTATTGTTATACACGGTCAAAACCCTCCCCGAGGTAGTTACATTGCCGGGATTACACACAGCATTTGGGATATTAATACAATTACCTATAAAGAATTCATAATGGTACTGAAGAATCATAAGTAATTTAGCTACATGGGTTAGATAAACGATCAGATTCATAATACAAGAGATATAACTAATAGATATAACTACTAATAAATAGATTTGTTAAACAAATTAATTAAATTAGCAACAACAATAGTTAGATTAAATTACAAGTGGACATTTAAATAAGTATATGCAATAGTTACTATCAGATAAACAAATAAAAATACGAAATGATCTGGGAATTACATGTAGTACTGCTCAAAATAGGGCAGCAAGTCTTTAAACCAAATGTTGCTTAAATGTAAAATTTCATTACTAATGTCCTTCTTTTTCACCAGAACATACTCGAGATCATCAGGAGGTACAAAAACAATCAGATAGGCGTTTTCAATATTACATATATTCAGCTGAGCCTGAATTTGAAAATAGCAAGAGTGTGAAGGATTTACTTGTAGCTGTAAATTTTCATACTTTAGGTACCAGTTTTTTTCTTTAGCCTTCTCCTTGATTTTTATTTTGGAAACGTATAGCGTATAGGGACATTTTATTTCCAAAAGATGTAATTCATTGTGGTATAAAACAATGTAGTCTGGAGATGCTCCCAAGTAGGGAATGGAAGGGTTGACAATTAATCCTATATTTGAGTGCTTCACGTCATCAGTAAAAACTGCATTAGAGTCCATAAATTGTTTAATAGCCACATCTTCATATATTTTGCCGTGCTTCAATGCTTCAGAACGAGGTTCCTTTTTCAGCTGTTTATGAAGAGATATTGGATTTCTTGTACGCAAATAATTGAAGAACTTTGAAGCCGTAATTCTGAAGAGACGACAGCGTTTCCAGTGAGGGGATTTGCTTTGCATTCTTGTCTT
>JABASI010001529.1:0-24416 GCA_019776505.1 Tomocerus nigrus
AGTATTGCCGACTGCCGTTTGCTACATCCAGCCAATTAATTGTGTGTACATCAAGCCCTTAATTGCTTATCTCTTATATTATTGTACTCATGACAGTCCATCAGCAGAAAAAGTGCATTATATGATCCACTATTTTTAAGGTGTAGGCTTCAGGTAACTAGTTGCCAATGTATGATGTCCACCGTAGAAGAAATATTATAGCATCTCTTTCAGATCACTTGCAAAACGACAAGGGACGTTAACGAACTGATGTCACGAATGACTGTGTATGATATTGTGTACGTTTAATCATTCAATAAGCACACGCAAAGTAAGAACGGTAATGATTGTACAATAATATGCAATATGCAATGAACCATAATATGATATTGAAACATTACTTATGGATATAAGAAAGTACCTATATACCTATATACTTAGGTAATAGACATACATACAATGCAACTAAGTTGAGATTTTTAAGATTGCATGCACTTATATATAAGTTATATTTAAGTTAACAATTGCAGTGTTGGAAATCAATCAGTTTGTCCTGTTGCAAAGAATTTTTGACAGCGGTAATGCAAACTACAGTACCTAAAAAATATATTAAATTAAATACCTGGGGTTATGTGTGGCACATGTTATCAAGTATGGAATACCTAGAGAGACTACATAATATATTATGCATTTTGTGAAGTATTCAGGGACCCACAATGTCTTTTGGCGTGGATTACATAACAGAATGTTACAAAAGATAACTTTGACAATGGCTTTGACGATTACTACAGCGTGGGCAGACTTTTGAAGCTTGCGAGATAACTGGTAGAGGCAGTTTCTTAAGGTTAAGTGTAAGTCAGGTTATTCAACGAAATCAAATACTTTATTTTGTTTTGCAGTTACTATAAAAAATACAGACACTACTGGCACAGACTAGTATACCATACAGTAGTACATAGGCATTACTTCAATGCTTGCACACACTGTGCAATACTCACCTTTAGAATTGTCTTTCTGATTACCTGTCCCTTGCGTATTGGCCCATTACGTTGTTATTATGTTATCACTTATTATCATCATTACTATTACTCACATTATTATTCTACTTTATAGCAACATACAAGCTCCTCAGAGTAGAGTAAGAAAGGGATACTGATATATTTCTACGGCCCAAATGTCCCTATGCATATTACTATAATATTATTGTGTGCAAATACGTTCACTAAGGTTTCTTGTATAGACAGTAGAATATAGTAGGTACTATTGGTTATATCTATGCTTGACAAAAGTGAGAGGTAAAGTCATGTCCACACACATAATATGCATGTGCAAATATTGTTCTGTTGTGATTCCTTCTGTACTGGTGAAGAATGCATCAATCTGTTGTATGTATCTGTAATGATTGCAAAAAATCAAGTTGCTTCATAAGCGTTTGCTTTTTTAGCAAGTCTGCTGTGTATTTTGACTAAAAATGATGTAGGTATTGCATAGTGCATTGCTCCTTACAACTAGCCACCAACCATCGTTTACTATTACTCAAGTTTGTACTTTTATAATGAAAAAGGATAGCATACTTATACAACTTTACATTAATGCCATTAAATAGACTTCGAGACAAAGACCATAATGCATTTTACAGGTAGTTCAGAAAGTGTATGAGTAATGCTCACTACTCACTACTGTCTTACATAAAAATAAAATAAAATGTGTAATTTTGTAAATTATGATCAAATTCAAATTCAAAATTTTATAAATTATTTTACTTCAAAATTAAATGGTGACGACGAACGACTACGCAATCAAATTGACAACGACTTCCACAATGAATGATGTCGCGAGTCGCGATGCATTGAAACGGGAAGGTGGCACAATTTTTTACTGCACATTCATATTTCATATCATCAAAAATATTTTCCATAGTGACTGTATAGCATTTCTGTTTAGCGATATGGACTACGGGTATGGAGATTGGAATGACAAGCAAGAGAAAATACCCTCGTTTCCCCCTTTTTATGCTATTGATTTTATTGTTTGAGTAAACAAAGTCGAGCGCGATACGGAGAAGTTCATTATCTGCCTGCCGCACTCGGCTAACAATTTCAATGAATTTTCGCGAAGAAGTGAATAACTTTAGTTTTCTCCAAGATTGGTAAATCTTTTTATTGGTACGTAGATGGTATTGTAGTTTGCATTTACTGTAAACTACCTGAAAAGTAGTTAAAAGCAACTTTGTAAAAGTCTGAGGAAAAGAGCAGTAAGTCGTGACAAGTAATACAGATTAAAAAGGTCTTCGGCCGAATACACCACAATTTATAAATGAAGTACAATATATCTTTATGGTAAATAGCATTTATTTATTTGTATACTGAAAAGTCGAAGATGTCAACTCCGGAGGAAAAGAGCAGCGACCCAACTCCGGCAGCGGATGAAAAGCATGAAGGAGGAGATTCGGAAAAGAAACACAAAAGGAAGTCCACAGGTGAAGCCCAGAAAGCCAAGAGGGGTTCTGATCAGTTCGATATGGACGACGAAATGGATATGGACTATTTAGCTGCATTTATTGATGAAGATGAAGCCCAAGTGACTGAAAATCAGAAAAAACTTTCAACGACAGTTCTTAGCCCGAAAGCATCTATATATACTGGAAAAGATTATCGGTAATCGTATGAAATGTAATCTACCTATCTGAACACCAAGGTCACATTTAGAAATTATTTCCTTGAGTTGTTATGCTGTCTATATGCATTTTTGACTATCTTGACTAAAAACAATGGAATTTCTGAACATATTAATACTCATATCATATTCTCCTGCATGATATTTTATGTGTTTAGAATGCCATGGTTGAAGAGGCAAGTCTGTCTTTATTTAAATGAGCAAGACCAAGATTTGTTTGACGAAATGCTTTTGAATCAGCAAATTGAAAACGACATATATAACTTTCTTAACACCGATATTTCGGACTACTCTCTGGAGGAGGCTCCTGTACATCGAGTGAGTTTCTTTTATAAGATGAACATCGAAGAAGATTTAGAATCCGATGGAGAGGAGGAAGAAGGTGAAGAGGAGGAGACTGAAATGGATGAGCAATCTGAGACATTTGAGGAAACAACAGAAACTTCAGAGAAGAAGAAGAAAAAGAAGAAAGGAAAAGGCAAAGGTAAAGGAAAGGGGAAAGGAAAGAAAAAGAAAAAAGGATCTTCAGGTAAATCTTCCAAATCAAAGTCGAAGAAGGGATCTAAAGACAAATCAAAATCAAAGTCAAAGTCAAAATCCAGTGGTAAAATGAAATGAATATTATGAGCAATCTATGACCTATGACTGATTTTCACTATTTTTTCATTCTTTCATTATCTTCTCCTTTCTCTTACCATTAAATAGGTTCCAGCAAGAGTAAAAAGAAGAAGGGTGGGAAAAAGAAGGGAGGAAAGGGTAAGAAAGACAAGAAGAGCAAGAAAAAGAAACGGAAGTCCGGAGATGAAGGAACTACCGATATCGAAACTGTCGAAGAAACAACTTCTTATCCTTGGGATGAGGACACTGATTTGGATGTTGAATCGCTACCTGTAAGTCCTTTGTTGACAAATCTTAAAATATTATGCTACTAATTATCACAACGTTTATCCCATATATTATTAATTTCTTCATGATTTGGAACTCTTCATGATACCCGTTGCATTTAATTTTTCGTTATACCAGGAAGACACAAAGCTTCGGCACTATTTTGAATTCGTCACATCAAGTCTACCGCCCGTATTTGGGAAAGTCAATCCTTTGGCCATGTTTCTAATCCGAGCATCCCGTGTGCCGATTCCCCCAATGAAAAGTATCAGTGATGCTGAGGAGAATATGCCAAAACATTTAATGATGGGCACAATGCACGGTTATAGTCTTCGATCTGTTGAAGCTGCTTTGTCTCGAGTAAGTTGATCGTTATAACGATCCCATATTTAGTAAATTTTTGAAGTTTTCTTTGGTTTCCGGTTTGCAATAGTATGTTTTCATAATTTTTTAGGTATTCGAACCCCTTGCTCATTTTAGCGAATTGACACCTCCGAGCAGGCGCTTTTCTCAGACAAAAATGGACATGCAACCCTTAAGTGATCAGCAAAAGGGTATATTGAAAGAAGAGCTTACGCTAGAAATGCAGAAGTTTTTAGCGATATTAAGGAGGTATCCAAACATACTTTAATTAATATTATCTAGAATGTAAATATATTACGAGGATTTCAAAAAATTATTAAATATATTACTGCAATATCGTAATAATGAACTTTGATTAGGAATGTTCATTAATGATGCATTGCATTTAAAGCGCTTAACGCAAAAATGTTTTGTAACTACTGACTGATTTATCCTGCAGAGCTATAACTCAAATCGAAGGAGAGATACGACTAGAGATTCCCGTCATTCCAGAATTAAACGTTGCCGATGAAAATTTCCCTTATCTTGCCAAAAATAAACAATTTGTTAGTTTCCTGGAAGAAGTAATGGCTAGTTGGGAGCAGCAAATTATTCACATCTTGGAGAAGGATTTACCTTCAGTAAGTAAAATTCTCTGATTCCAATAAGTGAGAATATTGAGCGTCAACATGAGAAGCGTAGAATGAATGTTGGAATAAAAAAGGATGCATCTAATTGATATTTTTGAATTATCATAGCCACCAGCAATTTAATGAATCGTTTATATGTTTATTTTTAAAAGAAACCGTCTGCATTCACACCTCTAGCTGAGTTGGAATTCTGGAGACACAGAAACTCCATGCTTTGTGCTATTCACGATCAGTTGCAATCAAGAGATGTTAGAAAAGTTACCCAAGTTCTCAACTTGGCTATGTCAGATATGCTTCCTGGATTTGAGTATCAGCAACAAGAGCTTTTGCGAAGCCTCCAAGAAGCAAGAGATATTTCCCGATTCTTGTCTACTATTGAACGACATTTAAAAGTGCGACTCATTCCAGTTCAAATCATCAACTTAGAATTTGTTAATACGATTTGGACGAAATTTCTATTTATGTTTCCTACAGACCATAACCTATTCTCATAAATTCCATGAAATGATCGATGCCATTCCGCACATAATGGAAGGCCTTCAATTAATTTGGATGCTTTCTCGCCACTATAACAAAGAAGATCGAATGTGCACTATGCTTCAAATGATTGCCAAATTGTTGTTTGACCGAGTTACCAATATTCTTCATCCAATGAACATTTTCCAAAAGTAGCCAGTTCTTTTTTTCTGTCGTATGAACTTCTTATGTATCAAATGAAGGTTTATTTAGTAATGGGTTATAATTATTTTGGAAATTGTATTACAGGGAGCCAATAATGATCATGGATTTATCGGAGAGTGCACGTACACTGTTGATTACCTGGAAGGAATGTTACTTAAATACCCGGGACAAAATAGAACAGTCGGGCAAAGGAGCAAGATGGGAATTCGACCGTTCTAAACTTTTCCCTAAAACGGACTACTGCGTCATAATTTCCCAGCATTTGACCGAAATTGCAATATTGCTTATGGAGTTCCAAAACTTTTTTGGGCCTGAAATCAAAGCTGTCGTTGGGGATCCGAAAAAAATCGAGGAAGCATTGAAAAGGGCTTTTGACCTTGTGAGACCGTTTATGGAAGTGCCATTTGATCCTTTTAACGCAAGTAATGCCAAACAATGGGGTGAACTCCTCGAAGTCCTTCGTAAAGAAGTTCAGATTTTGGAAGCTGAGGCTAAGAGTTTTATAGATGAAGCTTTCGTGACAATAAAGTATTTGTTGTCTTTATTTGGTTTATCATAATTATATGGATTCTTACTAATACTTTGATAATATTATGCCTCTTCTTACATTGTCCTATTGTATGTAAATAGGTCGGCAGACAGTGCCTTTGATATGTTGATGAAGTTCAAGTACATTTCTACAAGGGATAGCATTCATGCCAAATTGATGAAGAAGTTTGATGATACACTTATGATCTACATTCTTGAAGTTCGAAATGTGAAGGAATTTTATGAGGTAAAGTGTTCGTTGTATACTAGGAACTTCAACTATTCCTGGAAATTTCACAAAATATTTGGTAAAGGTAGCAAAATATTTTGTTAACTTTTGTAGAGCAATAAAGACAATCCGCCGATACAGAAGTACAATCCCCCTGTCGCAGGAAGAATTTGGTGGGTGAGAGCTCTTTTCTATTACATTAAGAAGACAATTGTCACTTTCCGAGCTCAGACTGATGTCATTGGAACAGAAATTGGTCAACAGGTCGGTAATCTTGTTTTGTTAATTCTATACGGACATAGATTCATAGCTCGTTGGTTAATTTTGTTAAGCTAAGTGTAATGTTTATACATTTTAAATGGATATCATAGGCTTGTCAAGAATATTTGACATTGGCAAAGGACATGAAACACTATGAGGACACATGGTACCAGTATTGGCTTGATTTGGCCACCAAAACTATGCAAACAAGCCTTCGCAAAACTGTGTTCGTCAAAATACCGGCCAAATTCGAGCGTATGAATTTATTAATATTGTACATATATCATTAGAAAACAGGAGCCTGCAACGACTGAAACCCCTTAAATTGTAAAAGTCAGTGCATAATTGATTTTGTAGTTGGGACGAATCCAGAGAAAAATAGAGGGAAGAAAGTGATTAAAGTGAATTTACCTAAAGACATAATGGAAATGGTTCAAGAATCCCTTCATTTGGAACAAATGGGCTACCGAATTAATGAATCTGTGAGAAATGTTGCTTTGCTGAGGGAAAATCTTTTCAAAAACTCAGCTCAACTCTCGTTAATTTTAGAAAATTACTATGGTATAAGACGGAGGCTTAAAGTACACGAAGTAAGTTATTTTTCATTGCGAATTTCGTATATCTAGTGTCCATCTTGACATTTAAATATTATAGCAGCTAGGAGCATAAAATAATGTTTCGATGAACGGACCTAATTAATTATGCATATGCATTGTATATCTTAGGCCGAAGTAATGGACAAGTTCATTAGAGATTTGGAAATGAGTTTCGATCAGGGTCTCCTTCGTCTCAACTGGACTGCTCTTGGAATTCCAGACTATTCTGCCAATTTATCAGGTGTCGTCCAGAAGTTCGACGGGATTGTTAACCAAGTAGAAACAAATAGCTAACCACCACAATAGACCTGTATTTGTAAAGATCATTCCTGTATTTTGTTTTGCATGGATAATTTTTATTTGTTTAGGTTAACAAAGTTTCAAAGGATATTCGCTCGCGTATAAAGAGAATTACGAAAGCAAAATTGTTCCGTGAACCACCTTACAAGAAAAGAGGCCGCTACAACTTGCCAATTCTTGATTGCTGGGTATTGCAATATTTTTATAGAAATTAAGTTTCAGTTGGTTAATTATGTCGAATAGTTTCCCTAATTCAATTGCTATCTCTATTATTGTTCTCAGGATTATTTTCAATATTGGGAAAAGCATCGTATAGATACATGGAGTATGCTTCACTTGCAGTACAAAGGACTTGCTCCGTTGTTTGAAAAGCTCGAGTTTATGGCATACAATAAGGCAACCGGAAAAAGCAAAAGTTTTAAAAACTACTACACGTTTTTGGAAAAATGTGTATTCCACTATATTGCAAAGTAAAAATTCCGTAATTTAGCGATAATTTATTGGAAACAATACTTTCACCTATAATAAATTATTTTGTTTCTTTATGTAGAGCCATAATCAGTGGACTGTACTCTTTTGAAACGCGAATGAGAATGAACGAACCTTTATTTGAAGTACAGGCTGTTTTACAGACACCGGAAGTACGCATAATTCCCAGTCCTCATGAAATCTACTTGATGATAAGTAGAGCAGCTCGGGATTGTGTTGAAGGGTCACGAAGATTTATTCGTTGGCGAAGAGGAACTTGCATAGAAGTTACTCCCATCGACCAAGAAAATGATTTACCTCCGTTTCTATACACGATGTTTTTGGATTTGAATCGAATCCCCAGAGTCCTCGAATTACTGCTTCAAATTCAACAAAACGTTCAGAATATTCTCCACAAACTTTGGCATCACTTGAAACAGTATACTATTCATACAACCTAATTAATTACAATTACGTTTTTTGGTTTTTGGACTATAATTTTAATTTATCCGCTTACAACTTAGGTACAGAGAATTTAAAAATCTATGGAGATTCAATAAAGAGAGAACTTGTGACGAATTCTCTCAAACAAATCCTCATGTGAGAGCTTATGACGAGAAAATGGGTTTTTACACCTCAATCATTACGAGAGTAAATGATCTTCCATCTACACGGATAGAAGGATGTTTTCAGTATGTCCGTCGTACATTCAATGATTCCCTAAGCTTTTCTTGATGATAGAGAATTTATTTGTATCTTATTTAATTTTCAGACTTAATTTAAGGCCCCTACAATCGGCAATTTGTAAGAATGCTAGGGACTGGGTCGTCAAGCTAGGTCAATATCTTAGCGCTAGTACAAAAGAGGCTAATAGCGATTTTGATCGTATTGTTTCGGTATGTTCTTTTACGACACATAATTAGTGTCTTGTAATTATTAAGTGTAGTTAATTACCTCGCATGAACATGACAATTTATAGTTTCCACGTTGTTTCAGGACTACGATCAAAGGCTTCACATTCTACCTCGAACTGTCGATGAATTAAAGTTCGTGTTCGCAGCAGTACAAGCGATTCAGCAATCTACAATCGAGATGGAAGGACGTTATCGCGATCTCACTATTCGCTATGGAGTCCTTAAATCTTATAATATTGAAGTTCGAAGAAATAGTTTCAGAAATCTATTCATTAGAATTATTATAAACGAAGAATTAAATTGTCATTTTACGACAGGTCTCTGAAGAAGAGATAGAGTTGCTGGAAGATACTTGGAAGAGGTGGCAAATGATGTGGTTGCGAGAAGTCAAGGTTGTCATGAAAAGAATGGAACCAATCAAAGTTCGTTTCACTAAAATTACTGTCGAAGATCGAGACCACTTTAGAGACGAAGTTTTGGCTTTTGTAAAACGATACTATGCACAAGGACCTGGCACTTCTGGGGCTAACCTTGAGAAAGGACTGGAACTTCTCGAGGTTTCCATTTTCTTATTTTATTCTGTAAAACATAAGAAACAGCATTTTCCCCAAAATATATTTTTAAATTATTCTTTTAGCAATATCATGATGAGTATAAAGATATGGAACGTAAGAAGGCGGATATGGCTATTTCCGAAAAACTTTTTGGATTGGAATTTACTATTTATCCTGAAATGGCCGAAATGTCAAGAGATCTTGACACGATGGATTTACTCTACAAACTCTACGTTGATCAAAAGGTAAGGCATGACATGTTCTGTTACGACCGTCAACCGTAAGCAACAACTATGTTTCAGAATCCGTTCAAAAATTTTATTGCTGTTTAGAATGCGAGAATTGCCTGGTCACAAACTTTATGGAGCCATTTGAATCCGCAAGCACTGGTGGATGGCATTGAAGATTACATTAAGGAGTTCCGAAAGTTATCTAAAAATGTCAGGTCATCAGAAGTAGGCAAAAGTGTCGAGGAAAAAATGAAGGAATTTAAGCGATCCGTTCCTCTGTTCGTAGATTTGAAACACGAGGCACTCAGACCGAGGCATTGGTTGGAGTTACAAAATAAAACAGGTTAGGAATTTTAACTACTGAATTTAATACAGACATCTTACATCACACTGTTTTCCTGTTTTAGGGGTTCACTTTGATATGTCCCCTGACCGTTTCACGCTTGGAAAATTGTTTTCAATGGAGCTGCATCGTTTCACAGATGTGATAGCTGAGATTATTGCTTGTGCCATTAAAGAACTCTACATAGAAAAGTGCATAAGAGAATTAACTGATGTAAGTTAGTTGTGTTACATATAAATGAAAGCAGACTCCTTAAATTATTATGTATTAATTATTAGGTCATTAGTCTAGTCTAACGGGTAAGACTGCAATAAAATGAAATGCTTCTGTATGTAGACATGGGACAGTTACAAATTCAATTTGATGAAATATATAAAAAATGGCGAGGATAGAGGCTGGTGCATTGGCCCAATGGAAGATATGATGCAACTTTTGGACGATAATATGGTGACTCTGCAAGGAATTAGTGGCTCTCGTTTCGTAGGGCCGTTTTATAATAGTAAGACAAAACCAGATGGATAATATTTTAAATGATAATTATGATTTTTGGACACTTTAACAATCTTTTATTATAGCCGTGTCCGCCTTGGAAAAGTCGTTATCTACAATTAGCGAAGTTATGGAGGCCTGGTTTGCCTGCCAGAGGAAGTGGATGTATCTGGAAGGAATTTTCACAGCTGGGGATATTCGTCAACAATTAGCGGAAGAAGCAAAACGATTTGATGCTATTGACAAATCCTACAGAATGGTTCGTCTTTAGTAAATTATTATTCTTATTAATTTACTAAAAGTCGAAAGGCTAACTTTGGGTTTTATCACTCACGTAACTTAGATGATGGCAGATGCAGTAAAGAGAAAAAATGTCAAAGACTGCTCTCATTTTCCAAATCGACTAAATGATCTCAAAACACTTATCAATGGTTTAGATCGCTGTCAAAAATCTTTAAATGAATACTTAGAATCAAAGCGCAATGCATTTCCTAGGTTCTTCTTCATTTCCGATGACGAGTTGCTGTCTATCTTGGGAACAGGCGTACCTTCTTGTGTGCAGGAACACATGATAAAAGTACCAAGATATTAATTAAAGTTTAAATATTTTTTTCACTGCTTTGTCTCAAGAAATTATAACGTTTTTTTTCTCTATACGTAGATGTTTGACAACGTTGCTAGCATCAAATTGGTCCCTATGAAAAACACCACTCAAGTTTGGGGCATGGTTTCCGGTGAGAAAGAAGAAATGGACTTTCAAAACGTCGTTGTATGTAAAGGGAGAATCGAGGAATGGATGAACGATGTCGTTGTTGAAATGAGAAAAACAAATAGGTTCATTACGAAGAAAGCTATTTATTATTATGGGAAAATGTACAAACCTCGTGTAGAATGGATGATGGATTACCAGGGAATGATCGTCCTCGCTGCTAACCAAGTATGGTGGACTGTGGAAGTGGAAAACGTGTTTTTTAAAATCAAACAGGTATACATTTCTTAACTGCGATGGTTATTTATCATAAATATGAAAAGCCACCCTATAGTGTTATGTGGTCATGTTTTATTTTCTGCTGTTTAGGGATCCAAGCGGTCAATGAAGGAGTACTTAGAATTTCTAAATCAACAATTGGATGATTTAGTTGTTCTCGTTCGTACAGATATGAGTTCTAATGACCGTAAAAAGTGCAACACATGTCTGATCATAGATGTACATGCTCGTGACATTATCGAACAATTTGTTCGGGACAGTATCATGGATGAACAAGAATTCGAATGGGAAAGTCAGTTGAGATTTTACTGGGTCAAGGATATTGACGGTATGATGGTCAAACAATGTTCCGGCTCCTTTGATTACGGATATGAATATATGGGTAACTTAAAACTTTCATGCTCATCATATTATGGTTACTAAACGTATCCAGTAATTATTGAAAACCTTCATAATTCAGTTCCCATTATTACGAATTTCAGGTCTCAACGGAAGACTTGTGATTACTGTAAGTTACAGGAGTTTAGAGCGGTATATTATTATTATCACCAATATTTCTCGGATATTTATTTTAATTTATTAATTTTTCAAGCCATTGACCGACAGAATTTATCTCACTATCACTCAAGCCCTTTCACTGTTTTTGGGAGGGGCACCCGCAGGTCTGTATATCATAAGGCTCTACACAGCAATTATTGTCTTCGTAAAAATGGTTTCTAATTTTCTTTTGGCATTGAATTTAGGCCCTGCTGGAACAGGAAAGACGGAAACTACAAAGGATTTAGCCAAAGCTATGGGTAAGCCATCATCCAGGCTCATGATATAGTCACAAAGATCAAAGAATTGATTTATAATTAATTAGCTGATTTTCTATTTTCCTCACAGGATTACTTTGTATTGTAACCAATTGTGGAGAAAACATGGATTACAAGTATTTACGGATAATATATGACACAATAATAATAATTTCATCCGAAAACTTATATGAATTGTTAGTTTATTCTAAATTCTATTTTCAGGGCTGTAGGGACTATATTTAATGGTCTCTGTCAAACTGGTGCTTGGTAAATAAAAATAAGGATCTCATCCTATTGCTAGAATTACGATTAAAATAATTTCAGATGCTCTAATATCTCACATTTTTAATCATAATATCTGTCTGAAATTATTTTTCCCTTTCTTTGTATAATTTTAGGGGATGTTTTGACGAATTTAACAGAATTGACATTTCTGTCCTTTCTGTCATTTCTACTCAAATTCAAACTATTCGGAATGCACTCATGATGAAACAACATTTATTCATGGTTCATAAGATAATATAATATTTAGGCTATCAGGGAGCAATTCCTTCAAAGAGAACATACACTTGAGGCCTTTTTCGAAGGAATTATTCGCGGATAGCCTATTGTTTTTTTAGAAGCATTAGGAATAATTGGTAATAATTCCAATTAACGCTGTTCCTAATTTTATACAGTTCGATGGCCAAGAGATAAAATTGGATTCGAAAGTTGGGATTTTTATAACAATGAATCCAGGATATGCTGGCAGGTAATTATTCTGCTATTTTAATTTTCAATTCATTTACTTTTAAAATTAAATATGCATTGTAAATGTTTTATTGTATTTTGTAGAACGGAATTACCAGAATCGGTCAAAGCACTGTTTCGTCCTGTGGTGTGTATTGTTCCGGACTTAGAAATGATCTGCCTTATTATGTTGTTCTCTGAAGGATTCTTGGACGCAAAAGTTCTTGCTAAAAAGATGACCGTCCTTTACAAACTGGCCAAAGGACAACTTTCCAAACAGCATCATTATGATTTTGGACTGAGAGCTCTTAAATCCGTTTTGGTAATGGCTGGTGAATTGAAGAGAGGTGCTCCAGACTTGGATGAGGATTTAGTTCTTATGAGAGCCCTGCGTGATATGAATTTGCCAAAATTTATTTTTGAAGATGTTCCTTTGTAAGATTCGAATAAATAGTATTTTATTACTTCAAAAACCAAGTTTTATTGAAAAAACCAATATTTTCAATATTTTCTGTAGATTTTTGGGGTTGATTCAAGATTTATTTCCTGGCCTCGACTGTCCAAGAGTTCGCTACCCTGACACAAACGACGCAGTGGAAGACGTTTTGAAGCAAGATGGTTACGTCGTTGTACCTGATCAGGTACAAATTTAATGATTAGTGATGGTGGTTCTAGATAATACGCCAACCTCGCATTTTAAAAATGAAATTATTGTCTTATTTAGGTTGATAAAGTAATTCAACTCTACGAAACAATGATGACCAGACATACAACGATGGCTGTCGGTCCCACTGGTGGGGGAAAATCCGTAGTAATCAATGCACTATGCAAAGCTCAGACAAAACTTGGTCTTGCTACCAGACTGTACACACTGAATCCAAAAGTAAGATTCTACAATTTTTTTGATTTTCTGCTATATGTAGATATTCCCTTTTCTCCTAATAAATTGGATGAAATATCTTTTTAGGCTGTAAGTGTGAACGAGTTGTACGGAGTTTTAAACCCAGCTACCAGGGACTGGACTGATGGTCTCCTTTCATGCATCTTTCGCGAAATCAATCGTCCAACGGAGAAGAATGAGAGACGTTATATTTTATTCGATGGGGATGTCGATGCTCTGTGGGTTGAAAACATGAATTCCGTCATGGATGACAATAAATTGCTCACCTTACCAAATGGAGAGAGAATTCGACTACAAAAACACTGCGCATTATTGTTTGAAGTAAAATCATCTATCAATTTGCTTAATAGTTTAATTTTATACATTTGTTGCTAAACTGTCATTTTTTACCAGGTTGGAGATTTACAGTATGCTTCTCCAGCTACAGTGTCTCGTGCAGGAATGGTGTTTGGTAATTAATTATTACGAAGTCATTTTTCTTTCACTGTTATCATTATGCATTACTTGTCATATTTCTTATTTTCAGTTGATCCTAAAAATCTTGGATATGTACCCTTTTGGACCAAGTGGTCAAGCAAACGGTACTTTGTTCAAAATTTTATTTTAGTAACTGGTTTAAATGGTATTAAGGCCTTTCTTGCATGTCATTAAATATGTCTTTATTTTGTATTTAGAGGATCTGTTGAGCAAGATGACTTAACAATGCTATTTAATAAGTATGTTCCGAAATTAATTGATCTCATACTGGAAGGAATAATTAATGATATTCAAGGACCAAAGCTAAAAACAATTGTCCCTCTGACTAATTTAAATATGGTGAATATTGAAGAATATTATAATCATGAAATGTCTGTTAATTTTCTTTCGTAATAAATATAGTTATTTGTTTAGGTTACTCAATTGGCTTATACACTGGATGCAATATTACCTCCTAAATTAAATCAAGACACAGAAATGATTTTCTTAGTTGCGATTTATTGGTCTTTGGGTGCTGGGCTTCTTGAAGAAAGTCGTGCACAGTTTGATAGCTTTGTACGCGAGTTATCTACCTTGACACAAGTTAATGAAAAGGATGGGTCTTATGCGAGAACAGGTATAAGCTACACATACTTGATAGCTGCATCCGGTTAATAATAAGTCATAAATTCTAGGGGTTATTATGAGTTCATTATGGAAATTAGTTAAATTCTGTTATATAGCCATATAATTATTTCAGGTGAGATGCCTACAAACAAAGGGAAGATGTATGAATACATTTGGATGGAAGATGAGAGACATTGGGTACCGTGGACTTCACTTGTTCCATCATACGATTACGACCCAGAGCTGAAATTCTCGCAGATTCTTGTTCCAACAGTTGATACTGAGAAAACGACATGGGTTCTTAAACTAATGGAAAAGGTATGAAAGATCATGACTTTTCTAAACTAAAGTCAAGATGAATGCTTGTGAATTGTTAGTTTTTATCCCCATGTTGTAGGTAAAGCGACCCTGTGTCCTTATCGGAGAAACAGGGACGTCGAAAACTGCCACGGCCCAAAATTACGTGAGCCATTTGAGTAGCGAAACGAATATTGTGATAAATATGAACTTTTCTTCGCGAACATCTTCCCTTGATGTCCAAAGGAATATTGAGAGCAATGTTGAAAAGAGAACAAAAGATGTGTATGGACCTCCACCAGGAAAACGTATTTTAGTTTTCATCGACGATATGAACATGCCTCAGGTATGCACATCGCTACAAAATCAACGCACACATTGAATGAATTGAAGAATTGATTTTTAAAATCTCTGGATTTTCTTCATGTTTTCTAGGTCGATACATATGGAACGCAACAACCTATAGCTCTTTTGAAGCTTCTCATAGAGAGAGGAGGACTTTACGATCGAGGAAAAGATCTTAACTGGAAATTAATCAAAGACATCGGTTTGAATTTATTTTAATTTGCCCAGTTTAATATCTACAGTATTCAATGTGCATTTTCAGGCTAAAAAATTGATTCCTGACTATTTTTTACTTGTAGGCTACATTGCCGCTATGGGAAAAGCAGGTGGAGGTCGAAATGAAGTGGATACGAGATTCATTTCTCTATTTTCCGTCTACAATATGACATTCCCGACGAAGGCTGTTTTAGAGCATATCTACACTTCTATAATTTCTGCTCATTTGGCCCGCTATTCACATTCGATTCATGAAACAATTACACCGATCATACACGCATCTCTAGATTTATTTGATGTAAGAATAATGTCGATTTGTTTTGCATTTTGGCGTAATTGGTAATCAATGAACAAAGCAAGTAGGTTGGTATTATTATTGTTTTTTACTTGATTTCAGTTGCTGATCAAAGAGCTTCCTCCAACTCCTTCAAAGTTTCATTACATATTCAACATGAGAGATTTGTCTCGAATATTTTGTGGATTGTGTCAAATGACTCCTGAGAGATTTCCTTCTGCCAAACACTTCGTCCGTGTCTGGAGAAACGAATGTACACGTGTCTTTTGTGATAGGCTTATCTCTAAACGGGTATTAAGCATTATCCTATTTCGTGCATTAAAAGTTTCAATATTGACCAAAATACATGAAAATCTGATGGGAAATGTTTTCTTCAGGATATAAGAGTTGTCAATGAGTTTATTGAGGAAATAATTGAGGATAGCTTTGAAACAATGGCAGACTACGCTCTCAAAAATCCACTACTGTATGGAGATTACCGAAATGCAATGGACGAAGAGGGAGTTCGAGTTTACGAAGATGTTCTAGATTACGATGCGGCAAAAGCTCTATTCCAAGAGGTTAAAATTGAAATATTGAGAAATTTTATATAATTTAATAATATATGCGAATAATGTTTAATTCTTTGTGTTGCAGCTAATGGAAGCGTATAATGAGACGAATTCGAGAATGCTGTTGGTTCTTTTTGATGATGCTCTTGAGCATTTGACTAGAATTCACCGAGCCCTTAGGATGCATAAAGGACATTGTCTTCTTGTTGGAGTTGGTGGAAGCGGCCGTCAGAGTTTAACTCGGCTAGCCACTTACACTGCTGGCTACAAACTCTTCGAAATCTTTCTCAGTCGGGGATACAGCGAGTATCACTTTAGGGAGGATCTGAAAAAGCTGTATAATGACCTAGGCATTGCAAATAAACCTACTACGTTCCTGTTTGGTGATGGACAAATTGCAGAAGAAGGTATGGTATTATGAATCGTAGCATTTTAATTTTGAGCTTTGTGCAAAGAAATAACATATTGTTTTTGTTTCGTGTAGGTTTTCTAGAATTGATAAACAACATGTTAACAGCAGGAATGGTACCAGCATTGTACACTGACGAAGAAAAGGAAAATATTCTTGGTAGCATCAGGGAGGAAGCCAAGAGAAATGCTAATGCAATTAATAAGTAAATACTCCAAAATATTTTCAATCTATAACATTCCCAATTAAAAAAGAAATCGTTTAAAAATGATTTCGATATCAATTTAATATCAATTCAATATCAATTTAATATCTTTTACAGGGATACAATTTGGCAATATTTTATTCAAAAATCTGTGAATAACCTTCATGTAGTGCTTGCAATGAGCCCCACCGGTTAGTTTAAAAGTTCAAAATCAATTCGATTCGAAATATTTATTCTTTATGGTGCTAAACGCTAATTACCTAACTTATTTTTGTAGGAGATGCTTTACGAACCAGATGCCGAAATTTTCCTGGGCTTGTTAATAACACGTACATTGATTGGTTTCAACCTTGGCCTAAGCAAGCACTATATGCTGTTGCAACGGTTTTCTTCGCTCAGGTATCATTTTTGGCAATCAATTTACAAAGTCTTTAAATTTTTGAGCTTGAAGTGTTTCTAATGATCATTTCCAAAACCCTCTTTTGACAGAATACGTTGATTCCGGAGAAACATAAGAAGAACATAGTGAAGCACGTTGTGCATGTCCATTCTTCAGTAGCAAAGTACAGCACAGACTTTTTGGTGAAATTGCGTCGAGTGAACTATGTGTCCCCAAAACACTTTCTGGACTACCAACAAACTTATGTGAAACTTTTCAAGGAACGAATTGCATTTATAACAGCCCAGTGTAAACGTCTAGCGGATGGACTGAAGAAAATCGCTGATGCCAAAGTAGAAATAGAAGCTCTTAACAAGAAACTCATGCGATCGAAGAAGGTCATGGATGAGAAAACGAAAGCATGTGAAATCCTTTTGAGAGAAATCGTTTCAAGAACAGCGGAAGCAACCGAGAAGAAAGAAATTGCAATCCACAAGGGTCACGAAATTGAAGAACAGAGCAAAGTTATTCAAAGAGAGAAAACAGAAGCTGAGTCTGTACTGCAAGAAGCCCTTCCCGCTCTGGAGGCAGCCCGATTGGCTTTGCAAGAATTGGATAAAAATGACATGTAACTAATTTGTTTGTTATAAGAATTTCGGATATCAACGAAAATTGAACCTAATATGTATATGTTTAGATGTGAAAATGATTTATGTCTATGAATTTAGTATTGAGATTCGAAGTTTTTCAACTCCGCCAAAGGCAGTGCAAGTTGTCTGCGAGTGTGTTATGGCCATCAAAGGAATCAAGGATTCGGGGTGGAAAGCCGCTCGTGGAATGATGGCTGAACAAAACTTTTTGAAATCGCTGATGGATTTGGATGCTGATAATATCACACAGGCAATGTTCAAACGAGTTCATGATCTGTTGGAGGCTGCTAATAAAACAATGAACATGACTGTTGAAGGTGTCAGAGTCGTGTCTCGAGCTGGCGGTGGTCTTTTAAAGGTGCGTAACTTTATTATTATTATTTATATTCATACTTTTTCTTTTATTTCAGGATAACAATCTAATGTTTTTATAACTGAATTTATTTTTGCTTTTGAGTATTCTGTAAGTGGAATCACCGTAGTTCATCAATTTGATAATTTTAATTCATTTGTGTTTTACAGTTTGTAGAAGCAGTCATGGGTTTCTGTGTTGTCAACTTTGAAATTAAACCGAAGAGAGATGCTGTGGCCAAATTGGTGGCAGTTTATACCAAGGCCAAAAATGAATTGGACAAGACAAACGCTCGCGTTCAAAAACTAGAAGACGAGCTTGCAACTCTCCAGAAGAAGTATGACGAGGCAATTGTAGAGAAGCAAGTTCTGGAGGATGAGTATAATATTTTGATGCAACGACTGAGCAATGCAGATCGTTTAATCACTGGACTCAGTTCGGAAAATGATCGTTGGCTCAAAGATCTCGGGGAATTGAAGATTAAGAAGAAATGGCTTTTAGGAGATTGTCTTTTAAGTGCTGCTTTCCTCTCTTATGTTGGAGCTTTCAGCTGGGAGTTCAGAAATGAAATGCTATACGTAGATTGGCAGGGGCATGTTGATGAAATGGGACTATCCCGCAATCCCAAGTTCCGAGTACAGAATATTCTGACCGATGATGTAGAAGTAGCTCGGTGGAGTTCCGAAGGACTTCCAAATGATGAACTGTCGGTACAAAATGGAATTTTAAGTGTTCGCTCAAGTCGCTTCCCTCTATGCATTGATCCCCAGCAACAAGCTTCTCTGTGGATCAAAAGAAGAGAAGACACGAATAATCTAAAATTGGTTACCTTTAATGATCCTGATTTCTTGAGGCAGTTAGAACTCGCCATAAAGTACGGCTACCCTATTCTATTCCAAGATGTTGAAGAATATATTGATCCTGTTATCGACGATGTTTTAGAGAAAAATGTCAAAGACGATCATGGGCGACTTTATATTGTACTCGGTGACAAGGAGGTTTGAAATTATTTTTTACTTTTATCTCAGTATAAGAATTTTTAGTAATTATTTATGGTTTTTCTTTAAGGTCGATTATGATCCTGGCTTCAGATTGTATCTAAATTCAAAATTGGCCAATCCAAAATTTTCTCCGGCTGTTTTCGCCAAAAGTATGGTCATCAATTATACAGTTACGGTGCTTGGGTTGGAAGGGCAGCTTCTTGGAGTCGTCGTTGCTCAAGAAAGGTCTGATTTAGAAGAACAGAGAAACGCGATTATTAAGGAAACTAGTGTTAACAAAAAGTTATTGAAGGATTTGGAGGATACTCTTCTTCGAGAATTAAGTCAGAGTACGGGTAGCATGGTCGACAATATTGATCTTGTAAATGCTGTCGACGAGACGAAAAAGAAAGCAGATGAAGTCTCGGAAAAGTTGGCGTTGGGAGCCAAGACTGCTTTGGACATTGAGAAATTAAGAGACAACTACAGACCGGCTGCCACCCGTGGGGCAATCTTATTCTTCGTTTTAGCAGACATGTCAGCCGTGAATAACATGTATCAATATTCCCTTAGTTCTTATCTTGGCGTTTTTACTTTCTCTTTGAAGAAAGCCATCCCAGATCCTGTTCTCAAAAAGAGACTGAAAAACATCATTACTTGTCTGACTGTCAATGTTTATGATTATGGGTGCACTGGTATGACAAAATTACGAAATAACTTCTTAATCACCATCTAATGGTATACCCACAAGCATTTCTTTAATTGTAAAGGGTTAACTTTTAAATCCGTGTTTACGCTTTAGGTATTTTCGAGAAACACAAGCTTTTATTTTCATTCCAAATGACAGCAAGATTAGAGGAGAGTGAAGGGGCCCTCAGTCAAAAGGAATTAGAGTTTTTCATTAAGGGTAATGTATCTGTGGACAAAGGAGATCGAAAAAATCCCTTCCCTTGGCTCAGTGACAAGGTATTTCACATTATCTTTCAATAGACAATCAAAAGAAGTAATGCAATAATGTAAATAAAAGTAAAATAATTGAAATTGTGAAAATATAGTCCTGGGAAGATATCGTTAAACTGGAGGCTGAGTTTACAGATCCGTTTGGAAATCTAATTGATGATATTAAAGCCAACGAAAATGTGTGGAAAGCTGTAAGTGACAACAAAAAATACCCATGAAAATGATTTGTCAACAGGGTGAGTTAATTTTTGTTTACGCATTTTAGTGGTTTGACCATGACCATCCGGAATCAATAGCTTTCCCCCAACCATATGAAGAGACCATGTCCAATTTTCATTGTTTGATGCTACTAAGATGCTTTAGAATCGATCGAGTCTACAGAGGAATAGTCAATTATGTTTCGGATGTCATGGATGAAAGATTTGTCACACCTCCAGTAATTAGGTATGATTTGGTGCTTAGTGTCGTTAAATTCCATGAGATTAGTGAACCGGAAATTAAACACATTTATTTATTTTTCTCAACTTTATGCTCAAGTCGGGAAAAGTTAATTAATGTATGTATTTATATTTATGATGTAGTTTCGATGCAATATTCGAACAAACAACGGTTTATACACCCGTGGTCTTCATCCTTAGCCCTGGAGCTGACCCTGGAAATGACATCTGGAAATTGGGGGAAAGAGTTGGAGTAGAAGCGGACAGAATTAAATTTATTTCCCTGGGACAAGGACAGGAGACTGTAAGATTCCAAGAATATTTCTAAAAAATCCTTAGCCCTGGAGCTGACCCTGGAAATGACATCTGGAAATTGGGGGAAAGAGTTGGAGTAGAAGCGGACAGAATTAAATTTATTTCCCTGGGACAAGGACAGGAGACTGTAAGATTTCTAAAACGATTACCTATATGCACCTGTATTATTTGATGATTGCAAAAATTTGTACTGAATCTAACTCTATATTTGATTATATTTAAATTTGCATGCTTCTTCACTTGAAAGGCGGCCACAAACCTTCTTGAAGTGTCTGTGGAGAAAGGCTTTTGGCTCATGCTCCAAAATTGCCACTTGCTCATTAGGTTTGTCAGGGAGTTTGAAAAGATGCTCGAAAAAATGGGGAAGCCTCATCCTGATTTCAGGTTATGGATGACAACCGACCCTTCTCCAGAGTTTCCAATTGGAATCTTACAAAAATCTTTGAAAGGCAAGTAAATTATTTCATGTCATTTAGATGGGGAAAATAATGTTCTTATTTTTTTTAATCGTGATTTTTACACCAGTTGTAACGGAACCACCGAATGGGCTAAAACTGAATCTAAGGAATACGTACTTCAAAATGAATGCTCAAACGATTGAAGAATGTAAACACGGCGTTTTTAAGCCTCTTGTTTATGTCCTTGCATTTTTTCATGCTGTTGTTCAGGTACACAACACTGCTGGTATAAAGTAATAGTAATAATCACCAATTTCATTTGCTTTTTAGCAACGAATCTGTAATATTATTATAGGAACGTCGAAAATATGGCAAAATCGGTTGGAATATTGCTTACGATTTTAATGAGTCTGATTTCACCGTAAGTCTTCAAATTCTGGAAACATACTTAACGAAAGCATTGGAATACAATGATCCGAGGATTCCCTGGAACAGTCTCAAATATCTAATCGGAGAGGTTTGAATTTTTACTCAACCTATGTATATGGATTTGCAAGCACAGTTCCTACCTAAAGAATGAAAATTTTAATTACTTCAAGGTGATGTATGGAGGAAGGGTGATTGACGATTTTGATCGACGAATCGTAAAGACGTATATGGATGAATACATGGGAGATTTCCTATTTGACGAATTCCAGCCGTTCCACTTTTATCATGACAAAACTGTCGATTACATTATTCCTGAGGATGGTAACAGAGAAATGTACATAGGTGACTCCTTCGATGAAATCTTAACTCACACGGCAACACATAACTAAATGAGTATTTTACTAAAAAGTGTTTTTTTTTAACTTAGAAAGTATTGATGATTTACCCTTGGACAATTCTCCAATGGTCTTCGGATTACATGGTAATGCAGAAATTGGATACTACTCGGAGGCAGTTAAGAATATGTACGCTCATATGATAGATCTTCAACCACAGTCTGGTGAGTCACTATTTTGTACTTGTAATTTTAGATCGGATTTTAATTGAAAATATACCAACTTTTAATATCGAGCTATTTGATATATTTTTTAGTTTCTGGGGGTGGTGCTATGAGTCGAGACAAGTTCATCGACAGTACAGCTTTGGACATCCTTACAAAACTTCCGCCTATTTATGAAATGGACATTCTCCGTAAGAAGTATGGATTAAATCCAAGTCCCACAACCATAGTCCTTCTTCAAGAAACTGAGCGATTTAATTTTCTCATCGAAAGAATGAAGCGTTCATTGACGACACTGAGAAGAGCAATTGCTGGAGAAGTCGGAATGGACGCTGTTCTCGATAATGTAGCTAATTGCCTTTACAATGGGCTTATTCCAGAAACTTGGTTAAAATTGGCTCCAGCAACCAGAAAGCCTCTTGGCAGTTGGATAACCCATTTCAACAGAAGATATCAACAATATGAACAATGGGTAAATCATTCTTTCATACTCAACTCCCAATTGCCAGTCTACTCACTAAATATTAAACCGTTTAGAAAAGCAATTGAACTATTCTTTGTTCTGTAGATAAACATTACAGAACCCCGTGTGATCTGGCTGTCCGGTCTTCATATACCAGAATCTTACCTAACGGCCTTGGTGCAAGCAACTTGTCGCCGATATAATTGGCCCCTGGACAAATCCACTCTTTACACTCAAGTTACGAATTTAACAGACCACACTAAAGTCATGGACAGGCCTGCACAGGTATCTTATAATATTTCGTCATATACTTTGATGTAACACACATTTATGTTTTAATCGCTAAAATATTTACATAATAACTATTATGGTGATTGATGGGTGATCCTATTTATTTACTGCTCTGAAAAAATTGATAAAATATATTATATCTCTGTAGGGCTGCTATGTAATGGGCCTTTACTTGGAAGGGGCAAAATGGGATTTGGAAGGCGGATGCTTAGCAAAGTCCCGACCTAAAATTCTGGTAGAAGAATTGCCGATTATGATGGTCATTCCTATCGAAGCAAACAAACTTAAGCTTCAGGTATGCAATAAATAAGCATATTAAATGGCAAATTATTAATGAAATTCGAAATTCTTATTTATCACTATCAACTATCAACCACTATATTATTTGTGAATTATTCTATGCATTTGTAGAACACGTATAAATGTCCTGTTTACACAACTTCGCAAAGAAGAAATGCTATGGGCGTTGGTCTTGTTTTCGAAGCAGATCTTCACACAGAAGAACATATCAGTCATTGGGTACTGCAAGGAGTATGTCTTACGCTTAACACAGACGATTAGTAAAACCGTCTTGCACAAAGATATATTTATTTGTACAATAAACTTGTATATATATTTTATAATGCTATCCATTCCATTAGTATTATTTGTTATGATATACTTTCTATATAACAAATAAAATGTTTTTCACCTCATTAAAATAGTCTTCCATTTTATTACCTATTTTATTTTCGTATATCATGGTTTTTTTGTGTTTGTTTTTTCAAGCGTTTCACAACAAATACTAATTCGGTATTCGGATAAAACGCCTAAATCAGTTACGCAAACATGCACAATATTTCACCCTGCTCCTGCATGTTTGCAGGGTGAAATATTGAATGCCAAAGATGAAGTTCAAAAACTGCTAGGGCTAGCTAATAACCTACCTAATTTTAGCCAGCCATTTCATGTTATGCAAACGCTCTCGCTATTATTGCCCTAATTGCCACCTACCCAGCACTTTGGCTGGTTCCTGAACATGTGTTGAGAGAAAGAGGATAGGGATATTATTTTCGGGTAGGTGTATAGGTATTCATTAGAAATATTTTGCGGAGTTTAGCGCCCCTGGGTACTGCCCCCAGGGCCTAGCCTCCCTCCATGAGCGGCCGTAGCCCAGGTTAGGAATTACCTGTTTTAGTGACCCTTGACCCCCGGCTCGGTTGGAATAACCCCTGCCCACTGTGGGACCCTGAGGATAGCCTGCATTAAAGCCTGCGTCCAAC
>JABASI010001530.1:0-24415 GCA_019776505.1 Tomocerus nigrus
CCGAGCTCGCATAATTAATAATATCGGCTATGCTTAATAAGTACGTTCGTGCAGCCCTGCTGCCAGTTTCAGTACGATTATTGCTCAAGGTCGCACTAGTGGAACTAAAACAGGCGCAGTGCTGCACAAACGTTCAAATAAAGCATAGCCGATAATCTATTAATTAAGTGAAATTATGTAATGAAATAAAATTAATGCATTTTACCAGATTTCTTCGACAAAATTCTGTTTTTAATTTTAGTGTTGAAACATAATCTCAGGTATAGTGAATTAACCCTAATGTAGCTATTTAATTGTACGATTTTAAAGGAATTTTATGTGTGTTAGCCAAGGAAGTATTATGAAGTGATTGACACAATGAGTGCCTTAGAATGAAAATCTTAAAACTATGTACTTAACTATATACCCACTACAATGTATAGGAACTTTTCAGCAAATTATAGTAGTATACCTATATTCTTACAAATGTACATAACTTCCAGCAGCACAAGTTTTGATCCGAGATCAAATGTATAAGATTTACAATTTACTTATCATTATTATCAATCACTCTGAAGAAGATAGTTTTTAATTGATTAAAATGTATTGTTCTATAGATAAAATACTTTTAGTTGCATCATGCAATTTTAGTTTCATTTTTCTATTTTGTATATTTTGCAATTGTGATTATTATGCCTAATAAAAACGGTTGTTTGTCCATAGTCCATAAGTAATAAATTAAAATAATTTGTTGCTGAAAATTATGTATCTACCATCAAAGATTATTTTGACTTCCAATAAAGTTATTATTGGTCATGCACAGATTTACTTATCTTTTTGTCTCCCATGCAAGTAAATTGTAATTGATCCATTTCACCCTTCTTCTTGTAATAATTATAAAGTAATTTCATCTTTTGTAATAACCAACTAAAATAAACAATTTTTGTGGAATTCATCAATGCTTTAAGAAAATAGGTTTCCTTCTTCTAAATAATCAGTATCTTTGTTTTGCATCGTTATAGTTTAGTTGTCTTTGTCTATAAACATGAAGCAAGCAGCAGAAATAAGCAGAATGTCGCAATTCTGAAACGCGAAATAAGATGACTAGCACAAGAACTGCTCTGAATTCTGCTATTCCTTGGTTGGAGCCTGGGAGTTTTCAATATAAAAGCTAGCATCTGCACGTGTGTCAGTGTATTCTGTTTTTGAGTTTTTGTTAAAATGTCATTGAACTTTTTTCATTAAAAAATCAATTGTTAGTGAATATGGCAGATATTTTCGGGGCTGACGATTTATTTGATGTTTTTGAAAAGGAAACTCCTGTCGTAACTCGAAAGTCAAAAAAATTCGACGATGTAGAAGAAAGTCCGGCCAGTCCTGTTTCAGAGTAAGTGATATTATATCAACGAAATCTAAAAAAGTTCCCGACTTTTTTGAAACAATCGTTTAAGATAAAAAAGTATATCTATGGAATGTTTATTGTGCATATTTAATATTTATATTTTGGTAAAGTTTGGATGTTGCATCACTTCCTATTATTTACCATTCACCATTTTGCATTCACAACAATCAATATTTATGTTGAAACTAAATGAAGAAAAATAAGAATAATAAATGTTAAATTTTGTTTGGGTTTGACTTGCAGGGAGAGGGAGCCGACGCCTCCACCCTCCTCTAAAAAGAAGAAAAATAAAGAAAAGAAAGTTAAGGTGAAAAAGGAGAAAAGTTCAGATGATGAAGACGAAGATGTGAAAAAGGGGTCAGATAATGAAATTGCTAGTCCGAGTCCCAAGAAAGAGGTTGAAAATGATCAAGAAGATGCGGAAATGAGAAGCCGGTCATCATCACCAAAGCCAAAAAAAGGAAAAAAGAGGAAGTCGTCAAAGAAAGCAGAGGACGATGAAGTTAATAATGATTCTGCCGAAGATAATAACGAGGAAGAGGAGGATGAAGGCGATGTACCCAAGAGACCCAAGTTAATGGAAGATATGGAAGCCTTGCAAAAGTACTTACCGAAAGTTACTGTGCAAACACTAGAGACCCCAGAAGGTTCCGGATGTACTCATGTCACGGCGATCCCCGACAGCACTATTTATATCCCATTGCATCCAATTGTAGAACCTGTCAAGACGTACCAATTCAAATTGGATGTTTTCCAAAACTTAGCAGTTACATGTGTTGATAATTATCAATCTGTCCTTGTATCGGCCCATACTTCAGCTGGAAAAACAGTGGTGGCTGAGTAAGTTCATTTATATAAATATAACATCATTTTAATTTTTGCAATTCTATATAAAAATAAAGTAACGCTTTTAATCTTTAGATATGCAATTGCCAAAGGGTTAAAGGATAATCAGCGCGTTATTTACACAACACCCATAAAAGCGCTGAGCAATCAGAAATATCGTGAGTTTTATGAAGAATTTAAAGATGTTGGACTCATTACTGGAGATGTAACGATAAATCCCTCGGCTGGTTGTCTTATTATGACAACTGAGGTATTTTTTCATGTCATTGTTTCTTTGCCTTTAGTTTTGCTTAAACTTCTCTGTACTAATCATGTATTTTAAATCCAATATTTATTTGGGAGCTCATTTTCGTTATCATTAATTTACACAGATCTTAAGAAACATGTTGTATCGTGGATCTGAAATTATGAGAGAAGTTGGATGGGTAGTTTTCGACGAAATTCATTACATGAGGGATAAAGAGCGAGGAGTTGTATGGGAAGAAACTATAATCCTACTCCCTCAGAAGACTCATTATGTTTTTCTGTCAGCGACAATTCCAAATGCAGTTCAGTTCGCAGAATGGATAGCGCATTTGCACAAACAGCCATGTAATGTCATTCATACAGATTATCGACCGGTACCTTTGCATCACTACATTTTCCCAGAAGGAGGGGATGGAATTCACTTGGTCGTGGATGAACACGTATGTTAAAGACATTATTAAAGTTTTATCTTTGCAATTTGTAACGTCATGAAATAAGTAGAAAATGACTTAGAATTTTTGAATTATTAAATAGGGTAATTTTCGAGAGGATGGGTTTAGTACTGCTATGTCCATGATACAAAATAAAGAAGGAGGAGGAGGAGGCGGTGGTGGCAGAAGAGGTGGGAAGGCTAAATCCCAAGGAGAAGATTCTTCTTGTCATAAAGTTATTAAAATGGCGTTGGAACATGATCTCGCTCCAGTTATCATTTTCAGTTTCAGTAAAAAGGACTGTGAAATTTATGCCATGCAGATGTCAAAATTAGATTTCAATACAGGTAAATATGTTTATAGTAATTAGTAAGTCATTAGAAATTCTTGATAGTCGGATGGTACTATTGGCAGAACGTGAAAGGCTACCTCATCCTTTATGCGTCTTGATTTAGTACCGAAATTAATCAACTTTCGAACCCTGCAATAGAGTCATTTCATATTCTATGGCTTCTGAAAGTTGTACACAGCCATTACTAAACAAAAATATTTTTATGAAATTACGCAATACCCAATTGCATACAAGTAATTAATTTTATATGCTTCGCACAAATAAAATTGCTAATGAGTTACTGACTGTCCTGTTGTAGCGGAAGATAAAACTTTAGTCGAAGAAGTATTTACAAATGCTATTGACGTTTTGAGTAAGGAAGACCAGAAATTACCTCAAGTTGAAAATCTGTTGCCATTACTGAAGAGAGGAATTGGAATTCATCACGGAGGTAATGTAATTAAATTAAGATATTGAATTTTAATTACACGTTGAAACAAGTGTGTAATAAAAGTATCCGTTTACTTAATTTTAGGTCTTCTACCTCTTCTAAAGGAGACAATTGAAATTCTTTTCTCGGAGGGTTTGATCAAATGTCTATTCGCAACAGAAACTTTTGCCATGGGGTTGAACATGCCTGCAAGAACTGTTCTGTTCACCAACGTTCGAAAATTCGATGGAAAAGATTATCGATGGGTGCGCTGATGAGATTTTTAATTTCCCATATTGCATCATGATTAAAAAAACTAAATATATGTTATGCATATAAATTGCCACAAATGTTTCTGTAATTCTTGTTTTTGTATATCATTTTACAGATCACGTCTGGAGAATATATACAAATGTCTGGCCGAGCAGGTCGACGTGGTATTGATGACAAAGGAGTTTGTATTGTCATGATAGATGAAAATATTAGCGCTAGTGTTGGACGAGGATTGCTGAAAGGGGCTGCAGATGCAATCAATTCAGAATTCCATTTAACTTACAACATGGTTTTGAATCTTATGCGTGTCGAAGAAATTAATCCGGAATTTATGATGGAAAGGAGCTTCTATCAATTTCAGAATTACTCTTCGATCCCTGCAATTTGTGAAAGTATGTTAATTTGCAAATATTATGGTATGGGATTTTTGAGAGGACCTTACTAATTTTTTATATTCCTTTTAGAAATGATTAAGTGTGAGAAAGCATACTCCGGCATTGTTATTGATAGAGAAGAAGAAGTCGAGTCGTACTATCATCTTAGAAAACAACTTTCAATATTTTCACAGGATTTTCGCTCTTTTATAACGAGACCTAAGTATATTTTGCCGTTTTTACAACCGGGACGTCTGATTTATGTAATTAAATTATTTTGTTGCACTAATGAAGTGTATATAAACTTTTAAAACTGATTTATAACTAAATATTTAGGTAAAAAATGGTCAAAATGACTTTGGGTGGGGAGCAGTAGTCAATTTTAAGAAACAAGACACCCCTGGAGAAAATCCTCTAACTAGCCAGCCGATTTACACCGTCGAAGTGCTTCTTCATCTCGCTCAAGACAGTGCTGATGCGAAGGTAAATAATTACTAAAAAAAATGAGATTAAATCGAAAACGAGCAGTTTACTTTATACAAAATTTATTCTTTTAGTCAACCAGAGACTTGAGACCGTGCCCAAGGGGAGCTAGAGGAGAAATGAAAGTCGTTCCAATCACATTGGCAGTAATTGAAAAACTGAGTCAAGTTCGTTTATATTTTTCAAATGATTTACGACCGCTAGATAACCGAATGGCTGTATTGAAAAGTATACAAGAAGTTCAAAAGCGTTTCAAGAAAGATGGGATCCCGTTATTAGATCCTATTAAGGATATGGGCATCAAGGACAAGGAGTTCGACTCAATTATTGACAATATCCAAAAGTACGAGGAAAGGATGTTAAATCACAGTTTGACACAAGATGCAAATACTCCAGAATTATATGATAAATTTAACCTAAAAATGAAAGTAAGTAATTTCTATTTACATCAGTGAATTCAAATAAAAAATTGTTAGCATTTCAGCTAACTTTCATTGTGTTTTTCAGCACCATGAAGCTCTTTTGGATACGAAAGCTGAATTGAAGAAAGCAAAGTCCCTACTCCAGATGGATGAATTAAAATGTCGTAAAAGGGTTTTACGTCGTTTGGGCTACTCTTCTGGAGATGATGTCATTGAAATCAAAGGCCGAGTTGCTTGTGAACTGACCAGTGGGGATGAATTGCTTCTCACAGAAATGCTCTTTCATGGGATTTTCATAGATTTGGATACTGCGAAATGTGTTGCTTTACTTAGTTGTTTGGTTTGTGACGAAAGAAGTCAAGAAGTACCCAAATTATCTGAGGAAATGTCAGGGGCTCTAAAATTGATGCAAGTAGGTGGTCTTAATTTATTTTGGAAATTTTTTAAATCCGAATTTCTGCAACATCCTATGTTTTATGCAGGACATTGCCCGACAAATAGCAAAAGTTAGCAAAGAATCTAAATTGGAGTTGGACGAAGATACGTACGTGGATCAATTTCGTCCATTTTTGATGGACGTCGTTCATGAATGGTGCAATGGGGCATCGTTTTCAAAGATTTGTGAAATGACTGATATTTTTGAAGGTAACTCTTCAATTAATCAATGTTTTTGAATTATTAAAATAATGTGGGACTTTTATATATATTATTTATTTTTTAAATCCATTTTTAGGTGGAATCATTCGATGTATGAGGAGATTAGAGGAATTACTCCGTCAAATGGCACAAGCTGCTAAAGTAATTGGAAACAAGGAATTAGAAGAAAAATTCAGTGACGGAGTTAAGTTAATTAAGCGAGATATTGTATTCGCAGCAAGTTTGTATTTGTAGGTGAATCAATTCCAACATTACGAGGTAGTAGTAAATTACAAAGTAGCTCTAGTTAAATTAACTGTATGTTGTAATTTGTGTCCATATTCCCTGAAGTACTTTAAAAACAACTAAATGATTTTTTCTTAATTTGTGCATAATATAAGAATTTTTCAATTGAAGCATATTTTATTTGCTTACGGAAAACATTTGTTAGACTTAAGATTAATACATGAAAAAGTTATATCCATATATCACATCACAGCTTAGTATTCTAAAAATCTTATATCTTACTATTACTATTAGGTACTTCGTATGCTATCATGTAAATATGAATGCATGAAATGTCCCACAATATTTATACACACAATATGCGGCTTTAATTTTACAATAGAAGAGGTTGTAGTTTTAATAAATTACAATGCAATTAATTGAGATTATAAATGGTAGTGCATGTCCAATGTCAATTGATTGTTCCTTGGCCTCTTTAGATATGTACCTTAACTTCTGTTTACCTCATATTTAATAAAAATTTAATTTGAAAGTCAAGAATTGTGGAATTTGACAAATTATCTCAATAAGTTAATGAACTCAGAATTAAAAAGTTTAGATTGAAGTCTTGAGGTATACGTAATGTAACCCGATTTAAGATTGCATTACTGTTAGCTGTTTAGCAATTTTTACAAAAGAGTCTCAGACAGTGCAATATAAAAAAGTTTGAAACGCGCAACTAAAGTGAATTGTACATGTGAATTGCACAATTGTAGAATCTGGAGCGTCTTCATGATAAATTATGAGTATCAGTTATCGTATCTCTTATGTTATGTGTATACCTAAATAGTTGGAGACTCATTCATACTTCAAAACAAACAAAATACTGAAGAAATGGTTTAACTGTGAAGCTTATGATTTTGTGGTAGCATTTTATGGTCTGTTTATATCATGTAATATCTGTGTACATAATTTAGTAGACAGTGCAGTAATATTATATGGTTTGTGGTGTCAGCAAGTAATTAGTCAGTGGCAACATCCAGAGAAATATTATCCTTATTCGTACACCATCATCGACCAGTTATAATTATGATAGTATTACTCAACTCAATGTTTGTTGGTCAAACAATTTTCTCAAAAAAATAACAATGCTATCAACCTCTAATGAAGATAACCGATAGGAAAGTTAACTATGTTCATCACTTTCTACTTATTGATAGAATGTAATAGTAAATTTAGAACAAAATAGTCTTCATGCGATTATTTATATTATTTAATTAGCATATCTTTACTCAAGTACTCTTTAGACATTGGTTTATAGGTTACCTATAAGATATTCATTCAATGAATAATCACATTAATTTTAGCGTTCATTACTCATACGACTTCCAGTGCACCATAATTATTTTCTTTCCTGTTCATCATGGCCACTGCATTTTTATTGTTTTCAAATAACATGGTGGAAAGGAATCGGAAAACGGTGGTTGACTGATTCGTTCAGGCTACAATCTTGGTTATTTTACAGTTTGAAGTGATCTTTGAACCCTTCTGTAAGCAATCTGATACTCTACTCAGCTCCTGAGACATTCTGTACTGCTGTGGAATTTTCGTCAACAATTTCGAATTGCTAATCAGACAAACATCATTTCTGTGTCTATGTGACTGTGACTCATCACTATCACTCATCGACTCATCCCGATAGTTTTATTAGGTACTTTTATCAATTCCGTTGTGGTGAGAAGTGTCTTCTTACATATAAATATTATTTTAATAACACACACCTACACGTATGTACAATGCATGCATCTCTGATGCATCTATATTGGTAGTGTATAATATTATTGTATGAGAGAGAAGTAGTATAAATAGCGTTAATTGATTAACAGTTAGCATTATTTTTAAGCTTTAATTTGTATTATAAATGATGAGTGCAGTGTGTTTGTGCTCTTAACGATTTTTGTGTGGTGGATTTTTGTGTGTGTGGTTTCATATTTAACAGTGATTTTATGGATTGTCATTATTTACAAATTGATTTGTAGATGTTTTATATAGAATGACAAAAACGATTAATTTTTAGATGAAATAACGTACAAAACCAAACAATTTAAAATTATTTTCCTGGATAAAATCATATAGAAAGGGAAAGAAATGGGTAGCAAAATTCGTAATGATGCATTTTATTCTGCAAGTGATACAGTCTCCTTGATAGATACTTCGCGTTCCAGCCTTTCGCCATCGTCGAATACGTTGACGTTAAATATTTCAGTAAGTTTCAAATGTAATTTTTACGTAAGAATTATAAATGCTTTTAGCATTGATTGGTATTAACTGAGCAATTTGTGTAATTAGGATGAAAGTACAGGAAGATGGTACGATTGTCTTCTCAGACAAAGTTTTAACTGGCCCAAATCGCGTTGGCTTCGCCTAAGCATAGCTCTTTTATTGTTTTCGACGATATTTTTTGTAATGGCAGGAATCGCAATGATTCCAAAACATTCTGTTCATAATCCGATGATCAGTGATGAAAGCGTCGATGCATATTTCACTTCTGTGGGAACAGCAAATTCCTCATGTTTATCGCTATCATCTGCCACAGGTTCCTCCGAAAGTTTCGAGAAAGAAGAAATGGTTTACAAACTAAAAGCTGGGGGTGTTCTCAATTTGTGGTGTAGTATCAGCGATAAAAATCTCTCGGAAAATACTACGATAATCTGGTCACACAGGAACCAAACGCTTAATTCCTCCGTAACAAAAGATATCTCCATTATACACTACAGATTTACTCCTACAGATTTTATTAGTTTTCTCGTTTTATCGAAAACGTCCGAGGACGATTCTGGAGATTATTTTTGTTCGGCAAACTTTCCATATGAAAAATGCCATCAGAAAATTACTGTAAAAATCTTCTCATCTGCTGAAACTGCAAATGAAGTTTTAAGACCGCCAAAATTTCTCGTTTCAAAAAGTGATAAGTTAATTTTCCAGGAAGATTTTAATATTTTGAACATATCCAAGCGCGGAACGGAAATTCGTGGTGGTTGGAGATATGAACAAGGATACTCGGTAAGAAATTGTAATGAATAATGATAATTATTGTATCTGTACCTATAATTAATTATTTATTATTGTGCCGTAATTATTATTTAGTGATTTTTAATGAGAATTGCGTTTTTTAAAGAATTTTGACATTCTCACGTCAAGTCATAATACAAGTTACACAAAAGATGGAATTCTTTACCTCAAACCTGTTCTTACACATGATATTCATGGAGAAGAATTTTTATACAATGGAACTTTACTCCTGGGGGAAGAACCATTCGAAGATATGTAAGTCCACCCACGTTTACTTATCGTGATTATATATGATTACCTCCGTGAAAATTATCTTTAAGAATTTATCAGTGAGAACTGAGATGTAATAAAATTCATAGCTCCCAAATTAACAATTCCGTGTATTTTACAAGATGTAAAGAAAATCGATACGATGACGCTATTTGTTGGAAAGATGGCCATCCTGATGATATTGTCCATCCTGTAATGGTGCCCATGCTCCGCAGTGTATTTGGTTTTGTTTATGGAAAAGTAGAAATACGAGCTAAAATGCCTACGGGAGATTGGATCACTCCAGGTAGGTACTCTAATTTAAGATAAAACAATATGATCTACTATAATGAAATTTTAAATATTAAATTACAATTTAGTGATCAGTTTAATCCCCGACTACTCAACCTACGGGAAAAGTGACTCTTCCTATGAATCTGGGGTAATAAAAATGGTGAATACGAACGGAAATAAATTACTTCTTGATGAAAAAGCAAATGTAAACAAGGGGGTACAATCAAACTGTCCTGCATTACTCTACGGAACTGAAGATTTTCCTACAGTTTTATCACTTTGTTCACAAAGAAAAGAAGGATTCGACAATGACTTCCACTTGTATCAGTTAGAATGGAATCCAAGTAATTCTCATTAAAGCATACAATTTTTATGAGCAGTGTAAAAAGACAGTTTTGATTTAAAAAATAGCAATAGCTTTGAGTCTATATTATTAACACTGTGAATTTAGGTTACATTTCCTTGAGCATCGATGGTGAAAAGCTTGTTGAAGCTCCGTATCCAAATAAAACAATGTTTGAACGTGCTGCGAACGGCAATTATTCAGAAAAAAGCAACATTTGGAAGTTTCCTTTAGCATCAAATGAAAAATTGGCTCCCTTCGATCATTATGTACGTACTTATTTTGTGTACAGCTATATTTTTAATAATATTTTTAGGCTTCACCTGAGAATTTTTCTTTGCTTTGGAAAGTTTTCTTTGCGAATCGGTTTGTCCATTGGGGGAACAAAGGGGGCATTTCCAGATGAATATAAAGGATCATACAAGAAGCCTTGGAACAACTCGGATGAAAAAGTAAATTAAACTGCCATTAACGTAAAAGTGATTTTGTAAGTCTTCATGATTGGATTTTTTTATTTTTATAGGCTGCAATGAGTTTTTGGGAAAACCGACATTTGTGGGAACCGAGTTGGGATGGGGAGAAAACTGCCCTAAAAATCGATTACATTAAAATTTGGGGATCGCTTAACACTAAGTATTCTTATGAAAGTTTATATTGACGATAACAACAATAAAGTTACAATTATTTTACCTTTCGTGAGTATATACTTTTATCACATGAGTATTGGGTATGTACACGGTAGTCACATTAATATTATACTCTATATTATATATCAATTTTATTGGCATAAATAATCTTCATAACTCTGGCCGTCATTTTATGCGGAAGTAAATACCGTTCATGTCATCGAAGCATTTAATTATCTCCTGGAATCGGATGACAATAAGAATAGATACACATCGTAAATAAACGTACAAACTACAAGCAAAATTATTTTCATAAAATATGTTAGTAGACCGAAAATGTAATTGGTAATTTGGTAGTCGCTATTCGATCTTACAGTTTTTCTAACGTAATATATTATGATTATCATTTTTATTGCGTTTTATGGTGTTTGACTCAATAAACATTTTCACGTGCTGTTTTCGTATCAGGCATTCTGTGCGTTCTTAACTAATTATATAATATTGAACTACAATTATCGTATTTAAATTAGAAAACAGGTAATTTGGAATTTATTTACATAGTTCATATACTATTCATTAATTGTATGTATTTATGCATGAAGTTGCAGAAAAAGTTGCTACATAGTTAATAATTAGAATAAATATCCATATCAGTATATCTTTCGTTCAGTATCAACGGGAAAATTTTAAAAGATGATTCTTATATAAGTAACTATTTAGGAAACGTTTTTGAAGGATATGTTTCTGAAATTACTTTTCGTGTCCATGATCCTGTTCACTCAAGCCGCCATGACTAACGCAGGTATTCTTCACTTTTTCAGTGAACAAAAGCTTTTAATTGTATTTTCCACCATATGAAACGCAATCCTGTACACATATGTTTCACAAGAGTATCTCAGCCGATAATGGTAATAATATTACGCTTTTACGATATTAAAAAATACCCTGAAAACCATTACTTTCCTAATCATTTTGCAAATACGGAAATATTTAGCTGGACTGGAGACGGATATGGAAATACCACCGGTACCTTGCGCCATTAAATGTGATCCATGTCCACCGGAATACAAACCGGTTTGTGTTAAGTTTTTCAATAAAGGAATGTTTTTATCCAAATGCCATAAATAAATTAAGGGTTTTTATTTAACAAAAATGTTGTAATTTTTAGGTCTGTGGATCAAATAAAGTTACATACATTAATTTGTGTGTATTGCGTTGTGAGGCTTGCATCGATAAAAGTAAATGAATTATTATCTTCAAATTTTATTAGAATCTTCAAAAACACGCGATTACTTTTTAAAACCACCTATTCAATTTAACCATTTTGTCCTAATTTTTATTTGGATACTTTTAGAATTGTCTTTTGTGAAGAACGGTCCCTGCTGAAGAATTATCGCGTTTTGATGTGTCCTGTATTGCATAATTCAACATAAAGTTATGGCATTATGTAAATTATTAATGCTATTAATGCAATTCAATCAAAATATGCTAATAAACCAAATGATATGGCACAAGAAACTTATACCGATTTATTAATATTTTATCTGTAATGAAACCCGTATTAAATGTTTATTCGTATAGGTATACGCAAATTTATCATTATGAAGGCAAGTTATTTGACAGGGATGGTGCATAATATACTCAATAATAATACGTCTTTCTTTGTATTCCATGCATTCCCTGAAAGAAATGCCGATATTTCTATGGCCATTAAATAGGTATATTAGTTTTGGATACGATTCATTCTTTAAAAGCAAAAGGAAATAATAATAATAATATTGATTAATAACTACCGTAATTATTTAAAACATAGCTAGATATTCCATTGTTCTGTTCGTATCACTGAATTTTTAAGAGACTTATTCGATACAATTGGGTCATAAAAATGCTCAATGTTAATTTTTTGGTAGAATAGTCATAAAACCTTGGGGAATTCTTTTAAAAGGGTAAGCAACAGCACAAGAAAATTTAGTTTCTCTGAACTGAATTTGTAATCATGAAGTCAGGAACAACTATTGTAATTTTAGCTATATGCCTTGGTATTGTTCTTGTAAGTGTTGAAGGTAAAAGGAAAAGTGGTTCTAGTGGTCGGTCTCGTTCAAGAAAAGAATCTGAAACTGAATCCGAATCTTATTCTAAATCTGACTCTGACGAAGACTTTGTTTCTGGAGAGAATTTAAGAGGTTTTGTTTGGATTAAACATTAAATCAAATTTCCTCAGAATTTTATCGCTTTAATTTGCATTTTAAGTGTATTGTTTTTTTAGATTGCACATGTAGTGATAGACTTCGACCTGTTTGCGGTAACTATTTATTTACATTATAAAATCTATTCAATATTGTAATAAAGAAAGTAATTACTCATTTTTTAATACTGGACTTCCCTTTATTATTGAAGCTTAAAGTTTTACTATTTTTGCAGGCTCCGACAAAAAAACGTACAAAAGCTCATGCGTCTTCAAATGTTACAAGAAAAAAGATAGCAGTAATAACACATTATGATTGAACTTTATTATTGTCAAAAAATAAGTAAGAAATTATTTTTAAATGCAATAACTAATATATAGTCTGGTTTAGGTTTATATATCAAGAAGAAACGCGCATGCAAGGCCAGTAATGAAGAGCAAGATGGTCAGGTCGGAAAAGTATTATATAATACTATTATATATATTTTTTTTTATTATTATATGTATGGATTTATTTTTGAGTTTTACGTTTTTACCAATTTTTTATTTTTCCCCATCAGGATAGCGTTAGTGGTGAACAAGGTCTTTTAGGAACGAATGTCAAAACATCAAAACTGGCAAAAACTAGTGAGTCCATTTTTAATAGTTTATTAATTTTAATTAATTTTAATTTAAGTTCCTTCTGCAGTTGTACACTAATAAGAGCATTGTGAATTTGTGAACACTAATTTCAGGGACCAAACAACGTGGATGCGATTGTTCAACTAAATACCGTCCCGTGTGTGCATCTGATAAAAAGTCATACGATAATGAATGTCTCATGCGATGCAGGTCGAAAAAAGAAAGTAAGCTTTCACCATTTTATCCCTACATTTTTAAATGTAGCAGGCCAAAATATTTCTAAAAAATTCTGGTCCAATTTAACAATTATCAGTTTCGAAAACGACGCCTATTGCTGATAACTCTATTAATCATTGGCTGAAGCTAATATTTCTTGGAATTATTCAAAAACTAATTTTATTTATCCAAATTAAATGCTCTAGACGTCAGAATAAGATACTCCGGTCAGTGTGAATCCGACCGTCTTCTTGGAACTTCTGATGAATTAATTGCTGGGACAGGAGCAGGAACAGGATCACTGCTGGGAAAGAAAGGAAGAAATTGAGTTTTGGAACTGAAATAGGATCTACAGATTATGTATTATAAATCACGCAATAAAAATTTGAAAAATTGTTCATCGATCTATCATGCATATCACTTCCTCACATAGACTTTTTAAGCAAATAGATCTTACTTTGTATTTCATCGTTTGCAACTAAGTAAACGATTTAATGCAGTAAAAGTTTTGAGGTTTAAATATTTTCTTGCGTCCCAGATTCTCAAAAATTTTGAATAAAATGATGCGAAGTACAAAAATTCGCATTTCGTGTAATTAATAAGTAGTCGCCCTTTGTTTCGAATAAATCAATACCTTGTACATATTGCATTAAATAATGACAATGAGCTCATTGTAATTTATCCTTCATTTATATAGTAGCATAATCGATGCATTAAGATTTTATGTATTTTATGGTTTTATGTTTTTAAATGTTGCAACCACGGAATTTGATAGTATAGGGATAATAGATAATGAAATATTATAGTCGATAATGACAAGCAAAAATTTTGAAAATGTAAAGAATGTGTTTTACTGCATTATAATAATCGGCCACATCTATGTAAGTAAAAGTTATTTCATGTAGACTAGGAATAGTGAAAAAAACCATTCTAATTCTGATGTTATATGCTGTCTACAATTCCTTGCGGTTAATAATTAGTTAAAATCTAAAGCTGTAATCTAGATTTTATGGTCGCATTTTTAAAAAAGGTACCTATTTCTGTATTTCTTTTTTCCTCCATCGAGTAGGTGTGTCCGATTTCTTCCATCTTAAAAGAAATATTATAGCTCCTAGGAATAAAAATTGAATGAAATATCTCATACACTTACAAGTTAATCGCTTGTGCTTAATTGATGGGATTTCATTTTGAGTAAAAATTAATTAAACATAAGTGCCATTAATTATCCATTAATTATTTATGAAAAATTCCTTAAACAATTCCAATTATTCCACATGTTTTTTGCAATTAAGAAAACGTATTTTAGGTAATACTAGATAATTGAATCAAAGTAATGCTGTATAACTCGAATTAGTCCACCCCGCATATAATTCACCCCCTGAGGTGAACTATTGTATTTTCGCGAGACCCCGAAAACAAAATTTGCGTGTAATTTACATTTAATTTTCTAATTAAAGGGTATAGGTGAAACAATAGTTCACAGTCACACTGTCGACACAATTGTTTACCCTGTGGTGAAACCTATTGAACATACAGAACAGAACTGAATGCCTTATGGATATTTCATTACAGCAATAAGCAAGAACAGATATATAGTACATAATAAGGAGAAGCGAAAAATATTTTTCTGTCGTTTTTAGCGATAATGTGTTATTTTCTGAAATCTACATATTATAGCAAATTGTAAATTAAAATAACATATTATTTTCGCAAATGAGATTGTAGTTAAATTAGTAATATAATAAATGAGGCATTGACATTAAAAGAAAACGCAGTTTCATTTTTTTAATTATAAATTGATGATATGTGCCCACAATTAACAGACCGCACGCCAATGCAATATCTGCATCTATCTTTAGGACGGGAAAGATCACAGTGAGAATTTGACATTTGCCATGTATAATCTCATACAGCGATCAATGACGAGCATAGGAAAGGAAAAATGGATGAGTATTGGCCATTGGCTATGTGAATTAGGTGCTCTTCTCAAAAGAAAGACTATAAAGGCCAATGTGAAGGCTTTTAACTGTCATTCATAATCATACTGCAAATACAATTGATCATGAACATGTCTCAAAAAGGCAATAATGAAACGTAATAAACTCGGGAAACTTGTGGAAAACTTATTACTATTTAAAATCAAGTTAACTTATGGGTATCCAGGAAATTGGAAGGCAAACCTTTTTTAACATTTAATGCTTGAATAATTAATAATAATTGATTTCAATTTAAATTAAGGATTTATTTTCATCTGATGCAATTCCCACTTTCTATGCATCATCTACTTATTATATAACCAGGAAAAATAATTATTTGTACAATTAATTGAATTAACTAATTATATCTGCCTTTTGCCTCCCACTTTAAGGATTTAGCTTCAATAATTATGTACACGTTCATTAACACTAACATAACATAACATAGCCTCCAAGGCTTTTTCAGAAATGAATGATGGAATTTAATTGTATCGCATCTGTCAATCTTAATGCCTTGTTCTGCTCTATTTAAAATTAATCCATTGCCATTGAAAGGTTTGATACATGCTGTAGTACTGCCAATATTATTTTAGATCACTCGGTGAGCGAATGCTCCCTTATGTCTTTGCCTCCACCAAAAATGTGTCGGATCAAATATTTCATATAAGATCCCTCATTGTCGTCATTGTTAACTACTTAACAGTTGAACTTGTCTATTATTTTATTATTGCAATTACGTCCACACTAAATATATTTGGACCTAAAGTACATACTATAGAATCTATTTTCCCATAAAATATGATTTTGTACCCAATTTTTGAGCCTCAAATGTCTGCAAAATGCATGCAAAATATTATGCATAAATTCATACCAAAATTATTACTGTCCAGCCACTTTTTAAGTCTTTGCTTCTTTCTACTTCCAAATTATCATTAAGAAGACACTAGTTCTGTAATGTGTAACAATTATACTCTATGTAATTCTGCGTAGAAATGGTTGAAAGTGGAAATTGCAAGCAATGATAAAATGCATTGACCCATAGTAATGTGTCATGTCATTCATTAGGGCACAAACAAAGAAGACAAATGCCGTTTCATAATTTTAAGAAGCTCAGAGAACACATTCTGTAGGAGTGTCTACCAATTGAAGTAATGCAAAGTCCATGAGTGTAGACCCACTCTGCAAAATTTGTGGCGAACAAATGCATTTTTTCCCAATTTTTTATATGTGATGCAATAAAATCCATACCTACTTATTGGTATCTTCAGCTGATGTCTGTGTCCATTAAATAAATGATAAAAGGATTTACTATTTAACTTCCGTAATCCCTGAATGAACAAAACATTTACTGCGGAAGCTCTTAAGGCAGAAATAGATGTTTTACGTCCAAAACAATTGCGTATATTTTATCGTCTGAAATGTCTACACAGAAGTCTAGCTATAGAAAAAAGTATCATCTTTATGCATGTATATTATAAATTATAATATGAAAAATATGCATACAGTGCATCATATAATATTTGAGTTGTTAATTGTACAAGAAACTTAAACAGATTTCAAAACTTTTAGCCAAATCGCCTTAAGTCAATCCGTTCGGCCGCTAGGAGGCGCGCCGCTAACTCTGAGTCCTCCTTAACAATGGACAAAAAATCTGATGCAATAACGTTTCGAGGAAAGTAATACACATGATTCGACCATTCTTTTCTTATTGGGCCAGATAATTACAAGAGATAAATCTTTATCAATATTATCAGTGCTAAAACTTAATTATCCTCACTGTGAGATTCGGCATAAGCTGCATGAAAGAAGACCTGACATAATTCATATCACAAAACACAAACATATCATAAATTGTAATACTTAGCTATATAACTATATAATTTGTCTTTTTTCTCATCCTGCTCTCCAAATCATTATCTCACCAACTCATGTCAATAAAAATTAATCACTGAGAATATGATAACCTTTTGTATATAAACATTATTGGAGAAATTGAACGTTGAAAGGCTTGTCAACCTCTTAGGATCAGAACTCAAGACTCGCTACAGAAACTCTACGACATCGCATCAGCTCGATAAATTATATCGTCGGCACTTCCAATATTTGATGCCATTGTGTTCTTGAGAACTTAAATTGATTAATCACATGTCAAAGTATATCGACTACATGTATGAACACAAAATCTTCTGTAAGGAAGGGCAACAGGAATTTTAGCATTCAACAACAATGACCCAAAGAGATGAGTCAAGCGTCAAAATGTTCTTTTGCCAACTAAACTTATCACATGTAAAGATATAGCAGATTTAATTTTACTAAACTGCAAATTGTAAATCTGTATTGTGTAGCATACAATGAATTTGAATACTAGCAAAGTGGATTTGGAATGCGAATAACTGTGTTACTGTTTACAACAAGCAGTCACTGTCGAAAAAATGTTATTTCCTATAAAGTCTTTGGAGAAATAAACAGAAGAAACTATTGTGAGAGCAAATCAATGAATTAAAATCATTTTCATTCATTACAACAAAGAATACATGTAGGTACCTAAATACTATCGTATTCTATAGATAGGTATACTAGTTGTGATGCTTAAATATTATCTTACTTATTTGGGATAACACATAGCACTTAGCCATATGTATAGAGTTATATAAGTATTTTCAGGAGTACAAAAATCCTTGTCCATGGTCAATTATTCCAGAATTGTTTTAATTGCTGGATTAACTTTGGAATGTTCAATTACGAGGTATAATATACTTTTAAATTAGGAAATTGCTTCATTCTGGTAATATGCTTTATTTTCTGAATGAATTACGGCATTTCCGTAATAGTAATAATACAATCGTAAACGTAAGAATTATCATAATCCGAGAATTAACTGGTGTGAATGCAGTATTCTCTGCATTTAATACTTTTAGTTTGAAATCATGAAATTACGAAAAACTGTGCACGCATCAAGCGAGATGGCATGCAATGAAAATAATATTCCACGAATGTTGTTAGCTGCTATGCTTGAGCTAATTTTCTAAGATAAGCTAATTTTCTCCAAGTCTGACGAAGGAGTGGACTATATAAAGATTTCTAGGAAACTTCATTTTTCCAGTTTCTCTAATGATAGTAGCTAGGATAGCTAATTAACTAGAGTTGGGTAGGTCCAACAAATCAAAGTATAGATACGCGGAAGTATATGGGACATTTCCACTGTAAACATTAATTATACGACGTAGTATGTACTATTATTGTTGAACTAATCTATTTAACTTTTAATTATCTAAGATAGTAAAAGTATAAGTCCCATGGTCATGTATCATAGACTGCGATAATATATTTCTTGATTAAATTAGAGTATTTCAATGAATAAGTTAAGCATTTCCGTTCACAAAATTCAAGCACGGCGGAATGCAGTTAACTAATTCTTGTCACATGTTAATATAGGTGTAGGTATAAGTTTTTCCAGTTAATCTCTATTTCTGCCATTTATACTCCCCAGTGCATAATGAACAGCTGCCTGGAAAGAGATAAGTCGTTGAGTTTAACACTTAATACTCTTAAAACGTCAAGTTGACACCCTCGATCATGTAATGAGCGGAAGATACTTCTAATAAAAAGGTATTTAAGAAGTTGGACTCACTTGCTCAGTCTCACTGATAATTATGTACTACTACTACTCTACTATAGAAAATATTCCTGTGTGACAAATTAGTGCATGGAACTGTTTAACTGTGTGCATTTATTATAAGCGTGGCTCCTACTATTTTTGCTATTACCGAAGCACGTATGTAAGTAATGCAATTAAAGACTGCATTGCAAGTCGATATATACAAATACATTAAGAGAGTTACATAGACACAGTGAAAAAAATTAAGTTCAATTAAATAGCAACTGTAGCTAAATCCTCTAAGCAAAATGTCTGGACCGTCAGGGAAAAGTGCAGCGAAGAATAAGGAAATAAAACAAGACAGTGAAATAAATCTCAGTCCCAATAATAACAACATCGATCCCAAAGAAATCTCCAAGAGTATTACTTTAAATCTCACAAAAGACAGTTTCATATATGTAGAAAACTCTGAAAACCCCGAATTAGTCAACTCTAGTTGGAGAAAGTACTCTGGACTTCTTTTAGCTGTGAATTCTTCTTTAGTTTTTTCCCTTACCGCACTGATAGTTAAGTACCTTAAGGACTATGACCCCATTTCAATTAATTTGTGGAGGTACCAAGGAACACTCCTACCTTCAGTCCCTATCCTTATTTATCACCAATTTCAGCACTATAAAAATAAAAGTGCAAAAGGGTCTGAAGAGAAATACCCTAGTGTATGGGGAGCTATTACTCCCTTGAATGAAAAGAGACAGCTCAAACTCTTCCTTTTACTTTTGGTAAGGAAATACTTATAATTGATATTCGTAAATTCAAGCTTTTTAATACTTTAACTATTTCCAGTAGTTAATTCCAGTTTTTGTCTAAAAATAATTTTCGAAGTCTTATGCAGTTTGCTACAGTTTCACATTTTCGTAAAATTGAGAGTTTCCTTCAAATATTATATTCAGACTCGAAAACATTTAATTTAACGTACAAACGGACATTTAATTTAGGTGTTAGGAATTTTTAATTTTATAAGAGCAACAATTTATTACGTGCTACTTTATTTCCTATAATCGTTGACGGACAAAAATTGGATATTAATTTGTTAGGTTTGTGTTGAATTAGAAATGTCGATTACTTGCAGGTTTTTATTGATTGAATTTATTGGTTAATAATTTACTAGATTTCTATAAATTCTTATTTTTTTAAATTTACAGACACGAAGTGTTCTCACCTGCAATGCGCTACTGTTGCATGTCTACTCTTTAAAATACTTGGAAATAAGCGATGCTCTTGTGATCTCATCCAGTACTCCAGTTTTCGTTACTTTATTTGCTCACTTTTTCCTTCGAGAGAAATGTGGTGTTGTCCCGATCCTTTTTGCGATTTTTACCATCTTTGGAGTTGTCGTCATTTCGAGACCGCCGCTCCTTTCGGGGAATGATGAAATTGATTTAAATGCTCTGGTAAGTGGTAATATTAATGCTCACAGCGTACTGAAATATTTAAATTCCAAATCAAAGTAAACACTTGCAATAACAAACTGATATTTTTTGCTTAGATTGGGGCTGGCCTAGCATTGGGAACTATGCTTCTATCAACAGTTTCGTTCGTTGTTCTTCGATACATTCGCAAAATTCACTACGGAGGTAGCTACCAGTTTTGCTTTTATCTACAAGTATCAAAGTCAAAACCACCCTTATTATTAGTTTTAAATGAGTTTTCTAATGTAATTTTTCTAATGAACAGTCACTACATCTGCTTTTGGACTTTTCGGAACGGCGGAGAACGTTATTTTGGGATTGTTTCTCGGATACCTTAGCATTCCTAAAAATCCAACAGATTGGCTTTTAGCAGCCGCCCTAGCTCTTTTCACTTTAATTGGACAAGTGTCCATTATTTATGCTCTCAAGTGTGAACAGGCTGGTAAGATTATCCTAATTATTTACGCTTATTTACTTGCATTATATTTAATCACAATAACTAAATACTATTTTTTAAATGTTTTTATGAAATATTATCTAAATAAACTCCTGTGTTTCTTTAGGCCCTGTGTCCCTAGTTGGAACTTGTGATGTTATTTTCGCATTTACATGGCAAATATTATTTCTGAAAAGAAATCCAGATATGCACAGGTAATTCAAATTTCAAAAGTTTCATGGTCATCTAATTTTGCACTTAGTCGAATGTAATTCATTAAATTTTTATGTTTTAATTAACAGTATCGTCGGCGCCATTATAGTTTTATTTGGGGTGATTATCACGGCCCTGAGAAAGTGGCTCGGATCTTTGCCCGACGGAAATGTTTATAAAAAGCGATTTTGGATAATTCTTAAATGAAATTATTTTTTTAATGCTAAATGTTATATTTTCTTTTTATGTACTTGATATTACTGTTACAAATCAATTATTAAAGGGACTGAAAACCGAATACCCCTATTAAGCGGAGATAGGAAATGCTGGCAGGAAAACCAGAAATCAAAATATTTTGTGTTTAATACAGTTGTGCCTGCATTTCCGATCTTAGATTTTTGAAGTTCATGTTTTATCTAATTCATTCGTCATTGTTGGAAATTCTATAAGAAAATAAGTCTAAAGAAATGATAATCGTTATCACATTTTCTTGCACATTAATGACATTTTAATTACTTTGTGAGATGGTGTTTTTGAATAGGAATTATTCAGGTGCATAGTGTAGCAATGGCACTGGATTAATTATTTCGTGCATAGATGCTAAACAGTTTTAAAAAGCAACGCATATTTTATTACAGGGCCACAAGTAAAATCCTAGATAAATACGTACATGTGCAGCCTCGTGTGGTTGGAGTACCATTGAGGTACCTGTCTGATATTTAGATATTATTATGTCACATCTTTCTCTTACTCGAGAGGAATACGAAATAAAATGTAAACAAATTTATCCTGTTATGATTTATGCATTTTATACGCATTAACATATTATTATGTCTACAATTTGTGCTAATTTCAGAGTAGATATGCAAACTCTGTTGTTATTTTTAATGGACAAGTGTTGTGGGTTGCATTAAAAAATGTTTCTGTAATTTTGGTCGACTTATTTTTACTTGTTTTCTCTCATTTGTATTCGGGAAACTGTTTCGTGCAAGTTAACTAGCGTTGATTCAGAATATTTTAGAATATCAATGAACACAATTACTTATTACCCTAATTAAAAAAAATAAAGTTAATTAACAAGATTGAAAATTTACAACTTAAAACCAATTGAAAAAATGGCCAGATCATTTAAAAGCACAGCCATGGCTGTGATGGCTCAATTGGAATTAAGTAAAGTTCGATCGGTGGAATACGATGATTTTGGAGGGGTCTATGACGATCTTAAAGATGACTCGGACGGGGAAGCTGAAGAACCGGGAGAGCAAATGCAAATTCAACAGCAACCACCACCGAAATGGTTCAGATATATTGGCCTCATGTTTGCGGTATTATCCAGTCTTGTCTTTTCCATGACCGCTCTTCTTGTTAAGAAACTGGAGAGATTTCATCCGTTCAGCATTGCACTATGGAGGTTCCAAGGAGCTCTGATACCGGTTCTTCCCTTGATATTCTACAAAAGTAATTACTCCGAGAGGAAGAAACCCATTTTCGACGCTGTCTACCCTTTCACAGAGCTCAAGAAACTAAGAATGTTTGGCTTGGTCATGGTATCATCAACTTTCTTCTAAAAATACTAAAGATTTATTTCAAATGATGTAAAGAATTTCATGAATTTCACATGAATGGCTGTTTAATTTTTTGTAGCTCCGAAGCGTTTTAAGTTGCAATTCATTGCTATTTCATTTCTTTTCGTTGAAGTACTTGGGAATGGGAGATGCTTTGACCATTGCATCGAGTACACCTATTTTCGTCACTCTATTGGCCAGGTATTACCAAAAATTACATTTCCCCACAACATGATTTCATAACAAAAATATTTCAAACTTTTCCAATTTAAAGTCATATTCGTAAAATATTTAATTCAAATTGCATTCTACATTAAATTCGTGCTTTTTGCAGAGTATTCCTAAAAGAGAAGTGTGGATATGTAACAGGTGCCCATAACGAATTCTTAATTCGTTCTCGTTCGTTATTCTTCTCGTTATCTCGTTCTTATTCGTTATTGAATAATCATTGAAAAGGATGTGGCTAAAAACATCTGAAATAAAACTGTCTATCGATTTATTAAACAGGTGTGGCCTCCGTGCTGACTTTAATTGGAGTCGTCATTATTACTAGGTAATGAATATGTTATTATTATTATTATTACATTATTACTAGGTATAGTAATTCATAATAGGTTATGTATTATACCTGTTATTATTACTAGGCCACCGCATTTAACAGGTGCCGCATCCTTCGATCCTGATACTCTTGTAAGTTCTCCGTACTGCTTTGTAATTGCAATATTTAATGTGGGAAATTTTGCAACATGGACACGCATTAGTTTGCCAGAAAAATTCCGCAATGCAGAAAACCAATAAATTCCAATTTTGCTACACGAACGTGTAAAAAGCAATTTGATTTGTTCACATGCTACGACTTCATGAATCGATTAATGTATCTTTTATTATTTTACAGATTGGTTCGGGTTTGGCATTCGGTTGTATGTTTTTAGCCGCAATATCCTTCACCGTACTTCGATACATCAGAAAAGTTCATTACACCGTCACCACTCTCAGTAAAATTAAGCATAATAATCTGAAATTTTTTGTACTTGTAGCAAATCGATAAAAAATGCTAGAAATGCTAAATATGAAAAATGTCTTTCAGTGTTCGGAATTTGGGGAGGATTGGAAAATTTAACTCTGGCTCTTATTTTTAATCAACTTCAAATTCCAAATGGATTAACAGAATGGTTATACATCAGTGGCTTAGCATTTCTAACTTTTGTTGGACAAACTGCCATTATTTTAGGTAGGAAAAATGATAATATAATTTACGAAAGAGTTTCTTTGTTTCGTGCAGTAAATTAATGATATTCTTTTACTTTTTACAGCAATGAAATTCGAGCAAGCAGGTATTCGAAAATTAACTCATTTTTTGCATTTATATTTTAAAGCAGCTTTCTTGACTATTAAAGTTATTTTTGACAACAGGTCCGGTTTCCATTGTACGAACATGTGGTATGAAATGCATACAATCATAACAGGATAAATT
>JABASI010001531.1:0-24408 GCA_019776505.1 Tomocerus nigrus
GCTAGTTAACATACAATCAGAAAAAGCAGAAAAGCAACAGGAAAAAAATTGCGAATTTACAGATACAGATTGTGTTTCATCTGGAATTAATTTTATTTCGCTTCACCGACACACTAACATGTCCAAGGCTGAAACTCTCCTACTAGTGTAAATACACAACAGACTCTTCTTCTGGCTTCCATGTGCTCTCCTATCATCTCCACTCAGTCTTCTCAGTTTTTATCAACTAAACCAACTATACAGAAAACCCAATACAATGATACATAAATCATACAGATATCTCTCTACTCATATTATGCATTCTTATATCCTTAGATATCTACACAGATAAAGTGGAATAGAGAAATAAAACTGGTAGAGCATGATACAGTAAAACAATACACGATATTTCGCATGTCTATGTTATGGCTCAATGTCTAAGACATGTCTCAAACCAAAACTGTGGTTCAGCTTGAACGTGTCGATTTTGAGATTGTGACCTGAACTGAAAGTTTTATCTTGTGTCATTGCACGACAGTCTTAATCGTTAAAAATTCTTGTACATGTTCATACAGCATGCTTATGATAATTAAGTGGCTAAAATCTCTGGTGAAGAATGTAGACATACAAATTGAGAGTGTCTCTGTTTCTACTAGTAAATTAGACAAAGAAAATACATAAATTAATTTCTCATTCTAGAAATCACACCAGAAATAAACTTCCATATTAATTATATGCTTTTACAAATTATTCATTATTCAAAGTCATTTAAAGATCATAGAATGAATATAATTAATTCCGGCTTTAACTATTTATGTAGGTGCGTAAACCAAATTTATGTTTCTGTGTTTTAATTCTTAGTTTTGTGTTGATGGCTTGGCTCGTTTTCTCCAGTTTTCATTCCATTCCAATAGCCATTGTATCAATGAGGGTTTATATTCGTAAACGAAGCACTATCACAATAGATTGGTAAATAGAGCTGTTTGTCGCCAGACACTATTAGAAAACGTATGTATAGTTTGCAAAGAGGAGATGAGAGTTGATGTTCAAGTCGGAGTCTCATGAAAGTTGAGTGGATAAGACTAAGAGAAGGAAAGATTGGAGACATGGTAATCGAACACAATGGAAAGTATAAAAATGTATTAAAGGAAAGCCAGAAGGAATATGCATCTATTAAAGTGTTGATAATATCTTGGAAATATTAAGGTATGATGAGATAAACGCTGGCTTAAGTTAACCTCTGTATAGTCGGGCGGCAAAAACGTCTTAAATCACTGACTTAATCCTGGAGCTTGCGGGGAGGAAACGCGAATTTAATGATGATGAGTGTCAGCCGTCGACTAATTTAAGAGTGTTCAACTTTTCTTTATGTCATCTTCCAAGTGGAGATTATATCAAAGCTCTGCTCCTCATATCTATATCACTTATTACTTTAACTATGGATATGTTTCACAATAATATGCATCCTCCTCTCGAAAAGAATATTTGGCTTGTTCTCTCTCTCTCTCAGACATAGGCCGTTGCTATTGTTGAAATGTTATGTTAGGGATGTAAACTACTTTTCTTAGCTTTGCTTTAGCTAAGTAAAAGTGAAGTTGGATTGGATGGCAAGTTTGCAACCCAATTAGTAAGCCACTGTGATTTGAGCCCCGCCGTTTCATCTACTTTATGATGGCAGCTGATTGTGAGTTTCGGCTTCACTACACCATCCTCTCCCTCTCTCTCTCTTGCTTGACTCTACACTTATCCTGAACATCAAATCCTAAACGTTCTATTAATCAAATAGTAACAGTGTACAGTTTCAATCTACTCTTTTCTCAGATTTTAATATATGGAGATATTTTATAGAATTTAGGGTCATATGGTTTCAATGTAGCTTATCTCGGTTTCTCCTATTAATAAAATACATGGACAATAGTTAAGATGATGAGAGGCGACGTGGGGACATGGACATGAAATCCTTCTATGCATTTCATGCCGCTACTCCTTTAGCTCTATCTCTTCGTCTCTATTTTTGTTTAATCCTACCACATATAGAAACGCTGTACTGTATTTGAATATTCTGAAGGTATATAGTAGCTCTTCGTATGGCAAACCATTTTTATGTAACAATGTGTAAGAGTGTACATACATCATATGAATATGAACAGACAGTGAATACATTATTTAAATTAGATGAACAAATGCATTAGTTATATTGTACTGGTGCATATCAGTAAGTAACATGTGAAAGGATTTACATTTACTACACACTCTAATATATTCACATATGCATCCAATATCAATTTCTAGCATAGTAAGGCAGTAAGAGGAAGAGCAACCTAGGTAATGGACTAAGCATTACAGTATACTCCCAGAAAATATACCTCTGGCAAGGTCTTCCATCCTTTTTCATCCAGCGTGAATTTACATCTGCTATATTTAAGGTTTAAACGACACGATGGAAAACACAGCCACAAATACATGTAACTTTTGTTAATTTTCAACTTCATTTTTTAAATATTTTACCACAGTAATTTTTGTGAATGACAAATATTCAGGTTCATCACACATTATCACATAATAATTATTATCTCGTACACTATATAAAAACATTACATATTATCTTGTGTAGTTTTTAGTAGCATTTGTTCTAGTAAATATATAAAATAAGAAAGAATTCTGTGAAAATATCTACTCGAGTTTTATATAACTGTACTAAAGACTAGGACTGCCCAAACGCTAAAGATCCGTTGAATATTAGAGTAGTTTTATAATTTGGGTGGGGAGTCGAGTTGTTTTTATTTTCTCATGGACTGACCCTCGCCTCGTCTAGTTAGTTAAGTAAAATAATATGGCAGAAAGATGGTTGATCTTCGTCTTAATGAGTTGGCCGTGTACTTTTGGTTTTGTTTTGCTTGGATTATCTGATTTATATGGGACTAATGATTGTAATTACAGAAATGGTGCTGGCTGACTTATTAGCTTGTAGTACAAAGATGCTATAATGTTAAATTGAAGTTTGTCTATTCTCACTTTGATTGATTTGATTTGATAGATAGTGAGCATTGCCCCTCGCTGTGTCTTCATTCCTTTTATATATGCAAGAGCCTTGCACTGTTTTAAATGAAATGGATATGTTATGTATGTATATAGGCTACAGTTATAAATTAACTTGCAATAATTTTATCGAAGAAGTGTCTGTAGTATCTGTATTCATAGGAATAAGGGATGATCATGATCAAGTTTGATTTTTATTTGTAAGCTCCCAGTTCTCAAGTTAAATTCATGTTCCCAGCTTTGTCCTTCTGTCCACATAGATGGGAGATAGGTAATTAATGATGAGTCCTACGTTGTTTTCTTTTAATTTAACAAAGATAGATTGGCCGTAGTTTGACCAACGGTTCACCACACTATACTACGTTGTTATTGATTGCACAAAGAGATGTAGACGTGCAAAGGAACAAAATCAACTTATGTATAGCATAGTTTAGCTGAGAGTTTGATCAAATGCTTAATAAGAGAGAGAGAGAGAGAGAGAGAGAGCACAGCAAGTCTCAATACCAAATAATAGAAGAATCTCAGATAAATGTGAACATGATGTGAGGGCCGACAGATTGCATCCATTGCATACTAATAAAGCTAACTTTTACGATGCGATGAGAAACTACAAGTACATTGTTGAGACTCTGCGAGGATTCTACTGGATATATAATAATATAATGTACAGATGAAAGAATATAGTTTGAACTCGTATTTCTCTGCCAATGTATATAAGGAGCGACATATACTCAACTCACACCACTAATTTATTCATTACTCAGTTTTGCGCTCAGATTCTCTGTAAAAATATTTATATTTATAGCTAAGGCTTCTATCTATGTTATAAGATGTGGAGCGAGTGTGTATAAAGATTCTCTGTATAAAATAATAAGGCAGGATGCAACATCTGGCTTTGCAACAGATATCTCTAAACTGGACTCTGGACAACCTGCTTGGCCTCCTCGTCCTCCTGACGTAAATTGAACATGTGCTTATGCCATTATAATATCTGATACACCATTCTGTTACTCTCTCTCTCTGTGTGTAGGTACTTACTGTAATAGTTAGTACACTGTGTATAAAAGCAATGCAAATTGACTATCTATGTTTTTAGCATCATTCTCTATTTATGCAAATTTTCTTTATTCTCTTTACACTAACTAAAGAGTAATATTATTTTTGTCGAGGATTTTACTATAGTGTGCAGATTGCCACTGTTGTGGCTCTGGTAAACAAATCAATGCTGAAAAATAACTTTATAATTCCTTATCTTTATAATTTTTAGCTTTTATAGGCATAAATTCAATTATACATGACTGCTACGTATAGCTACTCCTTTGGGTTTCGCATTTCATGTTTTTACAAAGACACGAGATCTTCGTAGGTATTTATTATATAGCTAGTGCCGCATTAGGCTATATTCATAAACAGCTAAAACAACTTATACTAGGAATTGCTAATAGTGAAGCGCGCCTGGGAGGTAACTTGCACACATTGCGAAAGTAGAAAATAAGTAGGTACAAAGGTACATTGTACATAAAATACGTGGAACTTATTAGTCAAAATATATATTAGAAAATCTTCCCATCTCTGTCTACACATTTGTACTGAAAGATTACATTTTTGTTGACTAGTCCGTCTTGTGTACCTATGTTTCTATTGTTTTCAACGATTAGAATTTTATCTTTAAATTTTTATAGTTTTCTGCTTAAAATGCTCGTGTTCATTTTGTAGATGGTAGGTAGAGGATAATTGCGCTTCAGTTCAGGTGCTGAAGATATAGGCCGAGATTTTCCTTGAAAGGATGAATGATGTTTTCCTTTTTTATTGCGCCTCTGCTCTTTTCAACTTATGGGGATTCACGTTAACTATTTTCCATCGGCTGTTGTAAATTAGTTTTTTTAGACGCAATTAGATAATAAGAGAGATGTCTTTTAAAAGCAAGCCGATATGGCACACAGATCAATAAGTAACTTTATATTTTCTGTGATTCCGGGTGGGTAATTGCAACGTGGATTTGAAAGTTTTGAAACTGGAATCAAATGGAATTGAATGATGCAAAGCAATTACCTCTTTTACATATTGATTACGTACATTTTGCATTTTAGGTAGGTACCTGTAGTAGGTACATTAGTGCAATGATCAGGAATTCGTGCTTGAAATCAAGGGAAAAGAAAGGAAATGTGAATTCTTGTATATAATTATCATCTAGCAATGAGATTGGATAGGGAAATAAGTATCAACTCTGGATATTGGATTGCATTAAAATTCAGCATCATTTTCTATAATTGCATGCCAATAAATCCAAAGAATGCTGAGCCTGAGCTTACATTATTGCTAGCAGGATGGAGGATAATAGATTTTTAACGTTATTATCTGTTCGTGTAGTGTAGTAGTAGGCCTATAACCACAATTCACAACATTTGAAAATTAATTTCGTATTAAATCGAATGTTGCTAATGCTATGGCGTCTTTTAACTCTGTGAGACTCGTCTTGACAGGTTTCTTTCTTTCTCCTTTGCATTTGCACTGATTATAAGTACGGAGCAAGGATGGAGAGTACATATCCTCCATCTAAAAAATGCACACAATGGCGAGGTGTTGAAAGATAGACGAACATTAAGATAAGACGCATCGCTAATTTGCATTTTAGACGAGACAGCTTTTTCTTAATCGAGAACAGAACATAAAGTCGTTGCTGATTGCTGACATTTTAGGTACATTTTCATACATTATGTCCATGAGATACTCAAGTGTCTAAATCTCTTCAATTCTTCAAGATCCTTATTAATTTCAACAAGTATAGGTGCCTGATTTTATTCACTTTATTTTGCAAGATCTGAGTGAGGTGAATCTGTGGATATTTAAAAACAACTAATAAAATCCATTTTCATTGTATTTTAAATATTGTCAATGATTTCTTAAGCAGATTTCCTAGTGCTATTAATTCATGGTCAGTTTTAAGAAAAATCTAATATTTCATAATATAGTTACCTTGTAATTTGCAAGATTGATGAAATGACCTTGTGTATAATGTGGAGGTAGAGGTATAGGTAGGTTAAAGAATTGCCTCCAGTATATTTAGTTGTCGTTACAACTATTGATAGTTAAGTAGTTATGTGTGTTTATCAGAATGTTGTACTATTTGTTCGCTTTTCATCAAACTAGCAGGACATGCATAGATTGAGGATTAAGACGGTGACAGGGACAAGTGCCAAGGAAAAGAAGTTCCACAAAATCCCAAACAACTATTATGTACTCTATGGATGTTAAGATTAAAGTAGCTTCTGCTTCTGCGGCGGAACAATTCATTTCTATTTAGTTTCTACCGACGGACAGAGTCAAAATGATCATAAACGAGAAAAGTTTTATACTTTCTCTAAATGCACATTGTTGTTTGATTAGAAAATCCACACTGGTTATAATAGCTTAAAAGTTAAATTGTGTGTTTTCATATTACTAATTGCACCTAAGCTTAGGATATTCCCTTTTCAAGTTTTATACGAAGATTTGTAAAGGTACATAGTCGTAGTGTTGTTGGCATATTTGATCATTCTTGGCGTCTCATTTTCATCTGCTTCAGGCGTGATAAGGAGCTTTCGTGACAGGTTCTGTACACAAGAAAACTTGTCATTAAATGAAATATATGGTTGTATTAAGAGAGAACCCGGTACTGACGGGACATGTGTAATCTAATATATGAGTACGAGTAAAGTAAGTGCTGATCATCTTCAACTGCAACTCAATAGCACATACATTCACATAGCAGCCTCCACATTCTTTATTGGCCTTTTATTAGCAGTGGTCATGAAACGGATTTCATATAAAAACGAACGGCAAGCCGTAACAGTAAAGCTCGCCTTTAAAGAGTACCCTGTACACAAAACAAAAATCTTGAATTAAACGAAGAAAGTATTTCTACAGAATAATAAGTATCGTGTGTTGCAAATATAGTGAAGCGATTGATACGTAGTAGAAGCAGCATGCATTTTATATTGCCTAAATATTTAATAAATAATAGAAGCAGTATACGAGGGTTTATACCACCTTAATATTGAATACATAATAGAAGCACTATGCAGTAAGTTATACTACGCTATTATTCGATAAGTTATTGAGGCAGTACGCAATGTTTTATATCACCTTAATATTAAAGATACAGTAGAAGCAGTTTTTGATATTTTATACCGCCGTAATTTTTAATACATAGTAGAAGCAGCATGCATTGTTTTATACTAACATAGTATGTTTTAGAGGGTAAAAGCAGTTTTCAATCCGTTATAAGTAAATTTAAGTAATTTTACTACTAAATTTAATATAAGGTAGGAGTATCAGAGGGTAGAAGCAGTTTGGAATCCATAATATATGTTTTTACTATCAAATGCAATATGAGGTAGAAGCGGTATAATTGTTTTTATACTATCCCGCTAACAATCTATTAGAAGCGCAATAGGAATTTTTATGTACTTGTTCCGTATTTGACTATTAAAATGAACAATAAATGAGCGCGAGTCATCTCGATAACCCGTGGACCAATTTCAACCATTTTCAATAGGGTTCGTCACAGGCCTATATGCATTGTTTATGCATAGTTTGGTCAACCTCCGTCAATGCGTTCGAGAGTTATGGTGTATACGGACGGACGGACGGACAGATTGTGTGATTCTATAAGCTCCCCAGAGGGCGAGCTAAAACTAATGGCAAGTCGTAACAACAAGCTCGCCCCCCAATAATAGGGATCCTGTGCAGAATATACATCGCTAAAAATTTGACTTATTAATTTTTTGGATGTAGTATACAGTGTTTTACTCTACTCTGATGGAGGCAGTGTAATTTAAAATATTTGATTTTAGTATAGCAAGTAATTAGGTAGCAGCAGTACAGAAATTTTTCTATTTAACTATCCTACTGTATTACTAACAATTCATTAGAAACTCATTTTGAATTTTTCTATTATTAAATTGAAGAATAAGTGAGTTATCTTGAGAACCCATGCATGGTCCAATTTCGACCATTTTCAATAGTGTTCGTCTAATGGGTATATGCATAATGTTCATAAGTTCGATAGTTATGATGTATACGAACAGACGGATAGAATGTGATTCCAATAAGGTCCCCTAGGGGCGAGATAAAACTTGTGCTCTATGTCTCCTCTTAACCATTTTAACTAGAGGTAGAGGTAGATACGTTTACTTAAGTAGTAGTCAAATAGAAAATCTTTGGTATGCAGTATGTACACCTACTTGACTTACTACATATGGATACTGCCTCAAGTTTCTAGCAAACATGCGTTTCACTCGCCCTGCCAAGCCACAAAGAAATACTACAAGAAAAAATGCTAAGAGACAGTTTGGTTTTGGCTCATCTCATCCAAGAGATCTCTTTGTAATTTATAGGAACATATAGGAAAATACCAAGAGAGCTATTTATGTTTTTCTTGATTCTGTTGCCAGGATGTTGTAGAGAGGAGATATACCTTCTGGTGTGGTGGTGATCGACTGCATTGTAGCAGCGTTGCGTTAGATTAGCAGTTGATCTTTCGTGAAGAGCTATGTATTGTCTTCATTCCAGGATACAATCAAGAAGCAAATTACATTACATTTCATTGAGGCAGCCATCCATCCATCTATCTAGCTAGTACTCAACGTCCATCTCGTCGCCAGAGATTCCATGAAGGGAAGCTATCTGTTTTTATAGCACCACTTCAGCTAATGGAATTGCCATTGGCCACTAAATTGACAATCATCACAAGAATTCAAGAATAAGACAAGTCTACTTACACTCACGAGCCATCACTAAAGCAAAAACATGCAAATATCTTTAATAGGATGCAACAGTCGATGCTATTGCATTCCGTAATTTGTCGTGTTCTTCTACCTTCAAGCTCCTTTCCAATTATTTCCTTGTGTTTTCTTGCCTAAATTGCAATAATCTTGTTTTCTGATGTGATTTTAGTAATAATTTACTCTAAACGAAAATCACGATCGTATTATCTAAATATATTATCTCACAATTGAATTTCGTAATACGTTATACTGTGTGTTATGCGTACTTTATTTACACAATTTCGTTCTTTCTATTTTACAACAATTCTGCACGTTATTGATCATAATGTATCTATCGTAAATTAGTTATTAATTGTTAATCACATGGGCTAATAACATTTTATAGAGTATCAAGATTTACCTATGATTTTAATCGGTCATTCATATTTATTTTACATTGTAATTTTGTGCGATTAAAGAGTAATGCTTTAACTTTTTATCATACATATTTCTATATCTATATGCATTAAGATTAGTTAATTCCGCTGTTAGTGTTAATTTTGATATTTTATGGCAAACAATTGCCCAGATGTAAATAAAGAGCTATCAAGTACTTACTCATGCGACTTTTTATGAGGATGTAGCTGAAAACATCAACTGATAACATTTAGCGGCAACAATTAGGATGGAAAAACGGTGTGAGACTTTTTGGATAACACTGTTGCACAGAAATAGAGTTTACATACACGAAGAGCTAAAAGTTTGTTGGTAAATAGATGTATTATATGCACGAGTAGTATGGTTGATGTGTAAATTGCAAAGGTGCTATGAGGAATAAATAGGATGTTCGTGAGATAAAAATAAAGATGAAAATAAATAGTGCAACTATTTTCGACGAAACGGTAAAGATAGGATAAAGCATTTGCTCAAAATACCTTATGAAGATAAGGTACCACTGAATCTACAATATTTACATAATAATAGCGAATAGCAATGTTTGAGGGTAAATGTTATCACAGTTCTTGTGTGATCTATCTATACACACGCTTTGCATGAAACTTTTCCCACCAAATCATCCCTCCGTGCTCTGGTCACTTCGTACATTTTTCCACACCGCAATGAGTTTTTCTGCAAATGCCACCCACCCGCCATCAAGTCTGACTTCACTAAACAGAACATTACCCATTTTATAAACTTAATATTATATTATTGTATATATTCAGAGTAACATCCTGCCAGACATTTTTTATTTCATCTTTTGATTAAGCAAGCAAGAAGGGCTTTTCCATATTTTGACCTGATTATATACAATTAACATAAAAATAAAAATCTACAATTAGAATATGGGGCATACAACTATTGTCGATAAAATGTGCAAGAAAAGTATTAAAATACTAAAGTAATACTGAAACATTTTATCGTTGATGATAAGAAGATGCATAGTCATCGAAATAATTTGGAGAATATTGTAAACGATATGTAGCTGTTAACTACGTACTTATTGGATAACAGTGCTAAAGCACATCCATATATGTAACTAATATTTCTCAAGTGGTTTTCAGAAACGTTGTAGTTTTTATAAGATGAATTCTTGTATGTATAAAATGTAAAGGGGGCTTTCTTAGAATTCCTATATACCTACTCTCTGCTGATATAATGTTGGAAAGAGAAGAGAGCTACTTTATTGTTGCTTGTAAAATATTTGTATGTAAGATGTGGGGAAGCAAGGAGGGAATATTACAGTATAGGTACCTACTATATAGGTAGGTATACAAAGTATGAGATCAGAGATCAGAAAGATGTGTGTAGCGTGGTGGTGTCTACTAAAGTAATTCTCCAGTTTTTATTGACTTCCACCTGTAGGAGTCTTTCTTGTCTCTCTCGACTCGAGTACAGCAGTTGATATATGACTTTTATAATATGGCATATAGCGAGAGTGAGAGAGAGAGAGAGAGAAGGAGATTGGATTGCCAGGGAGAAGAGCCAATGCCATCCAGTCAACTTTAGCTAACTCTCGTTCTAGTCAAGATCACGTCTTTGTCCACTCAAGATCAGTCATCGCTTAGGCTTGTTTTCATTTCAACTACATCTACGCAATTTAATCTAATGCAGCTCACTCCACAAAACACATACACATTGCATTTCATTATTATATTATTGCCTTTATTTCTTGCACAGACACAGAAGATAGTACCTACCTACTCCGATATAGTAGAAGTCCTTACATTACAACTTGCACAGCAAATACTTTCTCACCAACAATCTTCCATGTTTCTATGCAAATCTCCTTTGTACTTTATTTGCTAGCCATTCCTCCACTCTTTTACTATAATTTTAGTATAAATGATTATAGTCTCTTATAATATCTATAAATATTAAGTCTTGATTTATTATAAGACTCTTATACTCACATACTTCAAATAAATACGCAAAACATCATCATTTTCAACTCTCATTGCCATTGCCAAGTTTTACGAGGGAAATTATCCACTCATATTGATGTATTCCCACTTAACACGAGGCGAAAGAATAGAGAACACCATGCCAAATTCCAAACTTCCATTAAAAAACATTAGCTATTGTTAGCTTGAAGAGTTAAAGCGTGTATAACCGTGTGGCTATATCTTCTTTCCCTCTCTCCCTAGAAATCTTCACCATATAGAAAAGCATTGAAAATTCGAAAATCATTTATGTCAGTTTTATTAGTGTCGGAAAAGTCTCGTTATGCTATTTCACCGTGATCCTTCATAGATTCATCATTTAGTAGGAACTAAATTCCCCTTTGCCAACAAATTATATACAGTCGAACATTAATTTCTTAACAATGCAGTTTTGTTGTATAATAAAAATATGAGTATATTATTATATAGTTAGAAAGAAAAAGCTACTTATATGATTACATATACATTATAGCTATTATTTCTAGAAGTAAAGAGAGCTACAATAATTTATTGTGTAACAAGATAACGATTGTAGCCAAGAGCAAAGATTGTAAAAGTATTTGTCTATGAGAAAAGGTGTGATGGATGGCTGATTTTGGGATAATTCATCTTACATGGATGCTTCGCACTTCTCTGTCATCTCTTTGAACTGTTTCTCCTGAAAGATAAAAATTCTTGTGCACCACAAGAATTATAAGCGTTAAAGATTACAGAAAGCCCGATCTCTGTCAGAAAATCCTGTAGTGTGTAGTTAGAGACTATAAATCCATTGTGTGTGCACATACTAATCAGTAGAATGTCAAGTGTGGAGATAGATAGATTTGTAGTTAGTAGTCCTCGTGTATAATCTAAGTATCTGCACATATCAACAACAACACTCTTTTCTCTACCACTTTGCATTCTACTTATGTTTATTTATAAGAAATCTTTGCTAACATTAATTCCCAAGTGTTTGCATCCCTGTTCTTTTCCTACTGCGGTATATTTCATTCTCACCCTCTTGTCTGTTGTCTGCCTGCCTGTAGCGAGTCAGCCAGCGGTTTAATCTCAGCTATCAGTTTCTATCATGTGATAAGATATCACATGAAATAATAATAACACTACTTCTAATCGTAACTAATGATAAGGATTGTGATGTGAAGAGTAATTCTTTCGGTTGATGATAAAAGCCATAAGCCAAAGTCATAGATCATTTTCTAACTCGACTTGTCTTCCCTTTTCCTTTCAGATAAGTTAACTTGACTTACCTTGACGTTCTCTAGCTAAACGTCTCATCTTTCCAATCATCTTTCTCTTGACGAATCCTTATTTCATATAATTTCAACTGTGAAACGAGCTTATTGTGTGAGAAGTCTTAATCTATGATCATGCACTTCTGTCTCTATTCCATTCCTATAATAATATTCACATGGATCATGTTTTGCCAGGATATCTTCTTCTTTGAGTGGATTCCTTTGTTTGTTAGGCAAACTTGGCCAGACTCCACTAAATCTCCCTATAAATACCTACCACTCATTTTAAGTTGTTATGTGTATAATAACAAACGTAAATTCACCTTTGTTTGTCTTCTTCCACCAGTTGAAAGTCCAGTCTAGATCCAATCCAATGAATAGAATACAATACCTCATTCTCTTTACGCTTGTCATGTCAAAAACTTAAAATATATAAAAACTATTTCATGATATCTTACAACAACCACTTATAAAGAAATAATAATATTATTATGTGCAAATATTATATTCCATAATAATAACTACAGGTAAATACATTATACAATTTGATGCAGTAAAGTACATACTACATTTACGATGGATTGTTACATTACTTACATACATGCAAAGATAAGATAAATAAATATCTAACGAGCGAACAAACAACTTCACGTACTAGACCAGTTTAATAATAATATTATTACAATTTAACTCACTTAACAGTTTCTACGAAATCAAAAAGATATATTACCCATTACACTTACATAGAAATAACTGCGACTTATTTGTTCGTATGTTTGCATTTTTTTATGCGCTTCAGGTAAAACGGGAAAACACACAATAATAATGTTACAACTTCAAAAGGATTCTATTACAAAAGCTAAAAGTATGGGAATAATTCTGTAATAATATGCTAGTGCTAATTTCAAATTGAGTTGCAATTCCAGTTCAGCTGTAAAAATATTAGCTCTTTCTGTGTGTAGCATGTCGTTGCACGAGTTTTATAGAGTAGACATCAAATAAGTACAAATAAGCTCACTGAACTAATGTGCTATTTTTTCTAGCTGTTCTGTATTTGTGCATTTATATACACAGACATAATTTAAATCCTCGCATCACATTATTATGTAGTGTCTGTGTGTACATAAATATCATAATAGGATGAGTACCTAAAATGAGAGCGTGAATTATGTTGGTATTACCTAGAATTATTGTTCGTATAAGATTTAGATAAGTGATATCGTGTGAAACTGATGATTTTGTAAAATTCCATTTTGTTGTTTGCAAATTCCACTGCAGCAGTGCGTGGTTTTCATGGATTCCCCATGCATGCAGTGCATTATGTAAGATGAAATAAGGCTATTTAAATTACATTATATAGACAAGAAGGGAATAAAACTAAAGCTATCAATTTCAAGACGACCAAACAGTTCATTATTTCCATTATAGAGTATTAGAGAATTTCATTTGAGATTAATACATCTCCCCTTCTTATACATAGAATACAGGAAAAGTGTTTCTTGTAGTAGATTGCGGAAATAAATGGGTTTTCCGATGTAAAAACGGATTGCAAAAAAAGGAGCAAAAAATATTTTGCCAACACGTAGAAAATGGACGGTGAAAACCAACACTTAGGTTTCGATTAGGATAGATTGCTCTAAATTATGGATTCCGGTGGAAAATCCGTCTGGCTAATTCTTCTCCACGAGTATTTTCCACTGAGTGCCTTGCTGAAAAATGAATGTCTGCTCCCAATTCTTTTTTCCTACACTCTAAAAACATTTAAGCTGCAGCTGTAGTGCTACTAAACTAACACTTAGTGTTTGAAACGGCTAGATTATTGTTATAATAGCAACTAACAGTGTGCTTATAGTTGGATGAACAAAATACATAATATAATGTAGACGTTTTGGGAGTCCACCCTTTTCTGCTACGCTTTGTGAGTCAATAATTCCTAGCTCTCAAGAGCTCACTCATCTTCTCGCATCATTTTCTCAGGATTTTTCTCAAAACTCCTCAACTTAGTTGCTTGCTTGTAGACATTTGTGTTATAGACAAAGCATAACCAGCCCATTTGTTACCTACACCAGATTATTTCACTTTTATCATCCTATTATGATACATATAAGTAGCATAGAGGAAGATTATACCTACCTGTTGTAGTATTAGTCATCTAATTTCGATTCCCTTTGTATGCACTAAGATTTTATTAGGTACCTAGCCGTAGCTACATACAATCATTGCTAATGTATGCATAATAGTTATGAGTATGCAAGAGATTCCTATAGATGATGTGTGTACAGTGTGTAGTAGTTGTTGTTGTCTGGAAATGTGTACACTGTTGCTACCTACGGGTAGAGTCATCATTATTTATTGCGATACTTACTAAATAATAATCTCTCGTGAACAATATCCAATAGAAAAACAAAGTAAATGCCTACAGAGAATAGACGTTTCAATAGAAAACACTCGAGTTCCTGCATAACAATTTAGAATCCTATTGTAGTATATACACTCACCTGTTGTAAAACTTAATATCAGATAGAATGACTGGAAATAAATTGGCTCTATCTCTCTGGCTGGAGTTTAGTAGAAACAAGGTTACATGATTTTTTAAAGCCGGACATAATACGTACGTGCTTTATTTTATCGTGAACTCTACTCTACTACTAGTTATAATTTAAATAATCAGCATCTCTCAAAGCTCCACTATCTATTCAACTCTATTAAAAATTGAGATTATTAGTTGTTCAGTATATTTTAACTGAATTGCTCCGTGCCTGCCATTTTCCATTCTTTTCTTTTTGCTCTAGTAATGAATAATGTTTGAAAAGTAATGGAGAGAGATACGTGTTTTCGTTTGGCCAGAGATAAAGACGAACAATAAGTAACGTGTGATTACTTAGAGATTGCATACCTGTATAAATACCTGGATCGAAAAGCACGTTGCATTACATCATGGACAGAATCAGTGGAATTGGATTGAATTTGATCTCCACTTTCAATCCATCCACATCCACCATTGTATTATTTCACGATTTATCTGAATTGAACTTTTGGACTTGTATCAGTATTTTAGCTGAATTGATCTACTAGCTCAACCTCTTTATCTCTCATAAGGATCTTTACTTTAAATGTCCGCCTGTGATGTAATACTATACTAGTATTCCCTAGCATATCATACCTGTTGCATCCTGAACACTTAGAAATTCACATTCATTACATTTTACATTGCAACATCATGATCCCTACACTATATACACATAGAATATTTTATTATACACATCTGTCAGTTAAAAACAGTTCTTTTTTCATATCTTCAACTTTTTTTCTTCGTAGTTAACATCGTATCGCAAACAAGTGGATAGTGGATACATAAATTTTGAGTGTATAAATGTAAATAGGTAGTTAGAGTTGTAAAAATAATAGATAGATGAAATGCGCAAGTAAAACCTTGTGCGTCTGTAGCCAATAAATATAATCAAAGGTGACATATAAGTGTATCTCATGTGGATTCCGCGTGTTTTACCTGACTATATGAAAATATCATTGATTTCGTGCGAAATTTTATAGTTATCAGGTTATCACAATCAAGGTATACATGGTAAACAAGAATTGCTGGCTTCATAATAATAGAAAAAGCAATTGACAACAAGAGCTTGGATTTAGGATATGCCAATCTAATTTTCAGTTATCAGCTCTGAGCCATATATTTTTGTATTGTAACCTTTCCTAGAATTGTACATTATTTTATCAGTGCCGATTGTGTGGTTGTGTTAAGTGTTATGTCAATTATCCTTTAGAGATTCTAAAATATCCACAACTCCTCTGAGAGTATATGCTGTGAGTAATACAGCAACATTAATATACATTTAGTATTTTTACATCTCTGTAGTATAAAAAGCCTTGTAAACTCAAAAGACAAGTTAGTAGAGAATAAAAGTTACAATGTATAAAAGAATGTAGCTATATGTTATGCATGTCTCGCATGTAAATATAAATGCAGTGCATAGAGAGTGAGAGAGACAGAGAGAAGAGTGCACTAAAAGTACATGGAGAGATCCATTTCATTCCAAATGTAGTAATATCTGTAAAAGCAGATAGAATTGGATTCCGTCGAGCAGGTATGTCAGTAGAATGAAGATAGAGAGTGAGGTGAGCAAGGAGGAGATAATATTATTATAAAAAGAGGACGAAGGAAGACTATGACTAGACTGCATCTGTACAGATCTGTCTGTCTGCATAATACATGTGTATACTTATAAAGAAGATAATGCGTAATAATACATAATAAGATGAGAGTGAATAGTATAAAGCTCTGGAGATAATAAATGTGTAAAAGAAAGGGGAATGTATATTAGTGCATTTTAGATATGATTCTCTCTGTGTGTGTATGTGTATGTTATGTCGTAGAGCTACAGAAAACGGACTGAGCTCATCCTATCACGAAGGTAAGGTAAGGTAAGGCGTCTTGACTTTAGTCGAAAGGAAAAGAAAAGACGACCTCGTCAGCCTTTGCCTATTTAGTTGAATGTTAGTTGCACAGAATAGATATTGTTGTGCATTTTAGTATAAACGTGTACTAGAGCTACTTATAAGTCGTATCCCTTATAACACACTTATAGATTGAAGAGTATGTCATATAGGTGCATGTATTTATAAGTGACGCAAAATAAGGGATGAAATAGAATTCTAATGCTCTATAAGAAAATGTCCAAGAAAAAGAGGCAAGCGTAGATATATAGAAAGAAGTTCGAATAAGTTGCTGTTTATAAGAATAGCCTGAGGGCCCTGAATTCCTTAGCTCTAAAAGAGCCCACGGTGATTAATAACGACCACGGCTCCTCTCTTCTTCTTTTTCTACCTGTGGATGAACATAAGATCTCCTGCACTGCACACCATAAGATTCAGGCAAGGAGTAGAGCTACAGAAACCTTTTGCTTCATTCCAGTTCAGTTGAGTAGTCTTTAGTGAGCTCATATAATAGCCTCCCATACAATACAATACAATACACGGGAATAATATACTAAGGCACAGATTGCTCTCACACTGCATTTCAATGCACTACTCACTCTACTACTGCACAACAACTATAATATAATATAACTATATCTATACATTTATTACATCAGCTATATACTTATAATATACTTATACTAATATTTATATGCCTAAGTATATTATATCCCCTTCCTATTTAGTTACCTGTGGATATTGCATTGAAAAGTATTTGTATTATTAGCTATAAGTATGAAGTGAGGATAGAAACTCCTCTTTTCTCATCTGACAAAAGTGAGAAGAGAAGTCCAGGTCTTTTATGATACAGTCCGTCAGTATCCAGTACACTCTCCTCAGGTAACCATCTCACTATCCCCAACGTGCTCCTTCTTCCTCGTCGTCCCTACATAGAATACTTGAATATTCACCTGTGTGAGTGAGTGAGTCTCTAGAATGTAAGCTGTTAGTTAGCTTTGTAAAGGTGAGCTGTGTCGACAAACCTACTCCACTGCCATTCGACACACAACGAAATAGATTCCCTTTTGCTACCTTTACGAGTACTCACAATGTTATTCTTCTTGGCTCCTCTCTGCTACACTTTGTTTTTGTGTCTCACTTGATTTGAAATATTATTGAGAGTCTATTTCTGACAGTGGAGCCGGAGAATATTATACCCAGTGTTTAAATACAGTTAAAACGCACATTAAGCAACAGAGATAGTGAAGAAATATAGAGTTCAGTATTTGGAAAGTGTGTCGTTTAGTCCTTCTCCATTTATTTCATCGAGCATAACATTGGAATCTACATAATTAGTGATTTTGTAATATCGAATATTCATATGGATTGTTTTCTGCTGTGGATTTATACATTGCTGCATGCATATAGTGGGGAATTATTTAATTCCTATACACAAATTCGTATGTGTGCGTGAAAACGTGAACCTGGATTCTGAATAATAAATACAATGGTTGTGTAATGTAATTGTAGTTGAAAAAGGGTCAACATTTATTCTTATACCCTTTTAAAGCCAGTCTGACAGTATTATTGTGGGACTGGATATTCTAATACACAGTGTCAGTAGAATTATTTTTTTGTTTTCAAGTATCTGGCAAATATCTTGACTGTTGTTGTAATACGAGTTTGAAATGAAGAAGGAGAAAGTCAAGAGGAGAGTTGCCTGATGCATAATGAGCTCCTGCCTCTAATAAATCTATAACTACTGAAGAAGAAGAAGAAGGGACAAGAACCTTTTAACATGGGCTTGGACTCTAATGGATTTCTCTATGTTATTATATCCCATTCCAACTAAATACCTGTACATTTATTGGTTTTTGTAATGCAAGGAGCTTGAGTCAACTCTGTTCAGTTCAATTTTATAATTTAATGTGATGTGCTCCTTCAATCTCATCTTTTGATTCTCTTGTTTTGTTTTCTCTGGCTCCAGAAATCTCACGGAATGACATGTAGTAGTAAGTAGCAGTGAGCAGAGACACGACACGCATTCAGAGCAATCCAATAAAAAAGTTAATGTCTAGCAAGCTAAATATTTGTGGTCGATGGGAAATGATAGGAGCTCCTTGTGGACAAACAAAACCAAATCAAAATAATCATAATAATAATGATTTTCGACTACCAGGGAATCATAATCAAATCCAGAAATTCACAACGATCACATATCAATAGGATTCTATCATTACTACTACGACAGCGTGAGCCAGACAAACATCTCGATAAACATCACGAACATTAGATCATCATCATGTACATGTGAATCACACTCGAAAATATTACACAAGACAATTCACTTTTCTTCCATATTATTATTAAGTACATGTTACATCCACCCCTACTTCTTTAATAACTATCCTCCTCGCATCGCCAGTCTAGAGACCACGAGAGGAAAATGACAATAATCCCAATTGTGATCACATGAAAATGTCATTTTCATAATATAAACTGTTATTTTCAGAATAATACATAGAAGCAGTTGCTTTTTCTACAAATACTTCAACGATACAAATACATCGATACTGAATTTACTAGTTGTATGTAGCTGCGTAGAATAAAGAAAACAAATATTTTATTGTATCCTCACATGAGCACACACAAATAACATTGAAGGCAAATGAAAATATCAGGATTGAAAGTAAATATGTATTTTCCATTGTTGACACAATTACTGAAAAGCGCTACTGTTCTTCCTTGAGATAACTACATGGTTTTTTTTATGGGAGCTGCAGAGGAAAATACAAAATATACGGAAGATCAACATATATATTTGCTAAGATTACTTTTCGAAATAACTACATCAGTAAAATAAACAAAATCAAACAGGAAAAGCACACATTTTGAATTTGTTTAGCAAGAGTCTAATCTGAAATGTGAAGTGTGTCTTATCGAAACTCGCTATTAACGGCCCCCAAAATGAAAATCTAACGGCTGCCCGCAGTTAGCAAATGTTAATAATGTCACAAATCCATGTTATATTCAAAGCTCATAAGCTTTCAGCGACTGTGATGAAAATTTCGTGCTTTACGGTGCTCCTCTTCTGTTGTTTATGCTCTACCACTGTCAATGTTTCCGGGAGTCCCTACACAAATGGCAGTGGGAGCACCACTAGCTTTATGTTGGATATCTCCAGACACAAGTCACCTCAGGAAACGTTTGGAGGAAAAAGTGAGCCCCTTTTCATTACATTTTAAAATCACGCAATTACAAATGAAAACACAGAAAATCCAATAATTCATATTTGCATTTGCATTTAAACTTTGATTTTCTAATAATCAAACAAGCTGATAAGGGATAACATTTGCAATTCCGATTCTCAATAATTTATGACTATATTTTGCTTGATTTTCCGCTGAATTCCTATTGCACAATGTGAAGGCAATGGCCTGACCTTTGAAAACTGCGTTTCTGGGTTATTTGCTTATTGACTAACATTGAAATTTATTTTTCCTATGCATTGAATTTGCTACTACATTTTTCAAATGCTACACTTTGGTTAGGAAGTAATTATCATCTCTAAGAAATCATAGTATAATAAACACTTTTGTTTATGAATGCGCTTCTTAGAAATGTGTGTAGTAGGGGCAAAAAATCTGTTTTACTTTAAAGCATTGCCCTTTTAAAGAGGAGACAGGAACTGAGGATTTTAAGCTTTTTGAAACAAAGTGCACATGTTGAGACTTTATGTAAAAGAGCTACTAATTGTAAGGTGATCATATAGAATATATATAGATATGTCATATTCTATAATACTGCCAGTCATAATACAAAAGCTGTGTTGATTCTAGGAAGCTTTTTGTTCCTGTGGCCATATGCTCACTGCTCATTTACACGAACAGTGTAGAAAAGAGCAATGCATTACTAGCCTTTTGAAAAAGGAAGTCTATAGACAGAACAGAGTGCTTAATATTCGGTCATAATAATAATGCCCTGCCTCTTTGAAATAATATACTATGTTCTTGAAAAGGATGCCTGCCTATAGAGAGAGAATAAATAGTAGGAGGAAGGAAGTATTTGCTTTCTCAGGTTTCATGGAATTGTAGTGATCGAGGTGTTGCGTTAAGAAATATCTGTGCTACTTTGATACAGCCTTGTATATAAGGTGTGTGTTGTTGTTGTTAATGTGTGAATCTATGGGCTGCATCCCATCACATATCCATCATCATCATCATGAGTGAGTCTGAACACATATCTAATAAAACATAATGCAACATGGTCTGAAAATTGACCTGAAGTCTATCTGCTTTTTATTCGCTCCTTATATAGACAGTTCTCACGGGATGAAACAGAAAATGTTCCTTCTCTTCGCAAACATCATAATATACAACAAGATACAACAAATAATATTATTATGTGTTTAGTAAAATGGAGAGCTCTGAGGTAGACATCAACTTTGTTTCATTTTATTATTGCATCACGGAGTTTCACCTCCTATCTTCATAATAATGCACAGAGTAGAACAGTGTGCTTTGTCATAGATTTTCTTGGAATCCAATCTGCCATAGAAAATAGAAAATTGCCCTGCATTTTGATTTTCATAATGTAAACAGGGCGAGTGAGTTTTAGTAGAAAATTCTTGCTACAGCTTTTCCTTAATTTGGAAATAAATTATGATTGCACCAACATATGTGATTTTCATACAGGCTGTTTCTTGTTGCACTATTATATTTCCTAAGATGGAAATTCTGTGTGCCATTCTATAATAATTACTTGATAATTGATAATTACCTTGAAGTGACAACAGAATTAGAAAATGATAGCATGCAGAAATGAAATAAAGATGCGAGGAAGAGTTCCCAGTTGGGATTCCAACCGGATTTCTGTATTTTTGCATTATTAGTGCGTGGAGCTGAAAGTTGAGGAGTTGTTTGCATGCAGGAGATTGATATCTGTAGGATTCAGGTGTTTCTACACCACCACACCACCACCACCGTAAGTATTTCTAATAGCTTTCCCATTTTAACTTGTCTTTTTTGCATCAGAGCAGAAGAGTCTGCCTTGAACAATTACTCCAAACTCTGTATGTCTCGAGTAAATAGTGTGTGCTTGGCTTGGGAACTTGGCATTTGTGCGGTTTACACATACGCCATCCTATACCTTTTCATTTTTTGTCCACGTTCGAGACTCAACTCACATGCAAAGGAAGGTTGGGGAAAACATTTCGTCGTATTATTATAATTGCTATTTGAATAGATAACTGTCAGCTCAGTTTTCTTCCAACACAATTACTACTCTTACTACTCACTTACTACAAATGCTAAATAGTTTTACTAGCAGTAGTACTACGACTCGTAAATGATTTGCCATCAAATCATCTGACACGAAGCCTAAGTACGAAATAAAAATGCAGAAGCGATATGCTTTTTTAATCCTTCAATAATAATTTACTATTATGGAGTTATATTAGGGTTGAAGGTTACTGATTACGTATTCCGTGTGCATTTTTAGTCTACATATGGAAGACTTGTTTTTTCTTCATAATTAGATCCTTATTTGTCATAATTGCGGATAGCTTCTTCTTCTGTATATGCAACGCTGACGCTGTAATTAGCTCAGCTATTAATTTACATATCTTCTGTAGGAAGTGTAAACTGGAAAACAAGAGAAATGGACCCTTAACTTCCTTTATCCCTTAACGTAAAAAGAGTAACAGGATACGAAGGATAAGGGCCAACGGATGAAGCCAAGGAAAAATCTTATTGTGTAATAGTCCGACAGATGTAAAATACATTTAAAGCCCTGGCCTACACCAACTACCAACAGAGTACTACTATGCACATAGTAGTAAAATGTAGTGCTACTTTATCTGTCACGAAAAATTTCAAGTTAGTTTACTACTGCGTACATGTAAATGCATGTAGTTAACTATAGTTAATAGTAGTATAGAGTTTTGTACATAGATAATATACAATTTCCTACTTCTGTTCTGTGAATGTGAATGAGTTGAGAAATTCTGAATGAAATTTTTGAAGAGGGAGGAAGGAAGGACGTTTGTTTTTATAAATCCCTATCTATCTAGTTGCTACTGCTAGAATAGTAAGTATAGTGGGTAGTGGGAGCGGATAAGCAATGCCAGCAACACAGGACATAACTATTTCCCCACTTCCTCATACAAATTGACTTAAGAATTTCCAAGTGAAAAATCAACTACAGTTTTAGCAATTTACAAACATATGAACGGAGTGAAATAAGAGGAAACAAGTGTTCATCGTGGGATAAGATCCTATCCGTCTTTTTCTTCTGCCGGATTTTCCCATGGCACAGGCATGCTATGCAACAACCAAAGACTTTTGTCCCGACTTGTTCTTTGTATGTAATATATCCATTCAGATATATTACAGTTGTGATTTTATAACATACTTGTTTATATATTATAGTTATATAGTATAGAAAACCAGAAAAGTCTCTATAGAATATTTGTAAACTGAGGAATAATGTGCACTAGAATGTGCACACTTGTGTTCTTGAATTAAGAAGGCAAGCGACGAATGGCCAGACCGGTCTACACTCAACAAACTGCCACTAGTTGAGTCAAGTCTTGTTTGTAATATTATATTACAATAAGAAAGGCATAGCTCACACATTTTAGTTTTCTAAGTCTGTTCTGAGAAGAATCAGGAAGGTCCGGGAGCAACTCCATTAAACTTCCACACATGAGTATATCTGTAGTATGGCAGCCAGGATTCTATTGTGACAACAACATAGGGCCAGACGAGACAATAGTCAAACCAGACCGCAAACAAACACCTTGGGTATTTACAGACACATATTAACTATTATCTATTTGCCAAGTTGTTAGTTACTGCTTTACTATAATAATATTTCTACTTATTTAGTTTTATGTGAGAAACAGAGAAATTCGTAGGATTTGTGTATTAATGCGACTATAAGTAGCTACATGGACATCAAACCATTTAGTGTCTACTCCTTAAGAGTAATGGCAACTTATTTACTCATCCAGTCGTTATTATTATTATGGAACGTGAATTGCATGAGGAATGTACAATTTAACTTGGGCTTAGTATGTGTCCGACATGAGAAAATCCAACGTTTCTTCCTACTGCTTACAACAATTTCAATTTTCAGACTTTAATGTCCTGTCGGGTTCCATCCGTGCATTGTATTTAGAATTCTTGCTAACTCCTCTCACAATCTAATCTTGCATCATATCACATCAACTCTAGATTTTCACTTCATTTTATGAGAATAATAGAATGTTTGTTTGAGTTAACGGCGACAGAGACTCATCAATTTTTCCACCTTCTTTTTTTCCACAATTTTCTTGTACTTTTTACGCACAATAACAAATGCATTTATTTTCTATATGCACAACAAGAGATGTTTCCACTGGATTTATGACAAAGAATGGTTATAGAAAGATTTTAGCCAGAAAGGAATGAGTGTAAAAAGCGCTTAATGGGATTTTAGAGGCAGCGTCTGCTCTTTTCTATTATCTTCGGATGAGCCATAGACAAACGATAGTTT
>JABASI010001532.1:0-24385 GCA_019776505.1 Tomocerus nigrus
ATCCATGTATTTTCCCGAAATTCTCTAAGCACTCCATTTCGTCGTGATTACAATACAAAACATGAAACAAATTATTTATGATTTTATGAATAATACACAAGTTTTATATCACAATACAACACAAGTTTTGATGATTATGTGAAGAAAGGAGAACACGCAATAATTAATATCTACACACTAATTCAATGATAATGATAGACAAAGTTTTGTAAAATCGTAGATTATTTTGGAAAAAAAGTGTTATTCATATGTTCTGTAATTGTATGCGTACATGGAGTAGTTTAAATGCATATCAATATATTATATGTACGCACAATATGTTCTTTCGATAGCACACCTGTATGCATTTATGTAAATTAACATAAGCGTGATGTAAGTGTAGTAATTGGTAACATTTGCATACGTACAGAAAGGATACAATGGAACATACGACAAATTCTAATGCTAATATAAGCGTGTTTGGTATTTTCAACAGATCTGTCGGTAGTTAAATCAAATCGTTGTGTTTACAGTACAAATAGGTAGGTACTTAATAAGAATTGCGTACAATAGCCGACAGGCTTAAAGTGAACATAATAATAGTAATCAAAACATAACAGTATGATATTATAGTCACAGTAATGAGAATCGATATGAGAATTTTCTTTTACATTCTCCTATGCGATTACTTATATAGTTATTTGTAATACTTAATTAGGCTCAGGTATAATAATAATATTTTTTACCTATTGTGTCTAATACTATTATTTACATAAAATATCTTACAAACACAATAAGTACATAAATGCAGTCATATTTTACATTTAGACACTAATAATGCGGCACTAACCATAACTAAATACTACAAGGTACATTTTACATACTTGCAATGTTTTTTAGCTCAGATTCTAACATTTAAAAAAAATGGATATGGCATAGAAGACGAGTAGTCTACTGGCTTTTCAGAACATCTCAACAGATCTCTTTCTTACACATTATCACTGTCTTGTCCTTCGAAAGGAAACGTTAAGAATATTAGAGGTATTCAGTTTCGGTGATTATAATCCCAATAAGCGCTTATTCTGAAATTTCAAATAATCGGGTCTCTGAGGCAGTCCCAAGATTGTAATCTTCCACAAAATAATCGTCTCTGGATTGGATTATTTGCAAAATAATCAGAATAATCAAAAAAAAATGCCGAACAGGAAAAAATCCATTTTGAAATTTTGGATTATAATCATCGATGTAAATAATCCCAGAAATGAATACCTCTATTATGGTATTTTGATTATTATTTGTATTAAATCGATGGAAGATGAGTTCAGTCGAAATCAAAATCAGGTTGACAGCCTCCAAGCGGGGAGTTGAATGTTCCGGATGGACATGGCGGGGGTTTATTATTGCCCACACCTGAGATGGTTACTCTGTTCTTGGCGATACAACTAGGATAAAGTTTATTCTTGAAAAATTGGATAACTTGACCAGAAGAGGTACATGTCTCCTTGTCGTATTTCCCCAACTCGGCGCATCGTGTACTGTTGAGTGGAACTATCTCTGAACCGTCTGTACTTGTGATGTTTCTGCAAGAGTTGACCACGCATTTTGCTTGCTTTGTTGCTTTGTCAATAGTGAGCCATTCCCCAGGGGCACAATACGCCTAAGCCAAAATGATTCATCAAAATTTAATTGTCGGCATAATATTTATTCACCTACATCACATGCAAACTTTATTGAAGTTAACGTTTTGCCATTTTTAGTGTCCTGATCTTTTTCGCCATTCTACTTGGAATAACCATGCAGAATCTCCTTTCACTTGGAAATTACGCGTATGATAGCAACGATTCTAAAGATTACATTAAGGGTGACTCCCGATGGGCATTGTGAGAGTAGTCAAACCAATATAATAGCAGAAACTTTCCACAGGTAACAATTTTTCATTGAGTGCTACCAAACTTTCCTCAAAAATCGGATTTTAGTATACTATCTAGGGTACCCGAAGGCACCCAAAGGCGAAGTAATTGTTTTGAGTCGGAAGGCAGTTGCCGACAACTTCAAAGTTAAAGGGAAATTTTTAAAGCCGTCGGCAACTGCCTTCGACTCAAAACAAATACATTTGGTCTTTGGGTGCCCTAGATAATATAAAATCTGATTTTTGAGGAAAGTTTGGTAACTTTCTATGTAAAATTCTGTCTGTTTGCTCATGGGTCAATTGGGTTTGAGTACTTGCAGAATGTCCATTGGGAGTCCCCCTTAATATTAAGCTACATGAGGTTAGGGTATATATAATAAATCTAGTCACTCCATTATGCATTCATATTAAAATGACTTAATGTTCTTTTAACAGTCATAAGTGGTATAATGCTATGCATGAGAAGATAAATGAGTCGACTTTGTTCGCGAATGCAAATGGATGAATCTCACCTTGACTTTTGTTTGGAACAGACTGACACTAAATGTCTAAATGCTTATACATCATTTAAACACGGATCTAAAGGAGAGGTATAATATTTATAGTGAAAATAGCAGAAGGTTTAAAGGTTTTTTAAGTGACTAACGAAAAGAGTAGCGTAGTGTGTACCTATGAGGAGGAGATGACTTCTATTCATAAAGAAAAATCTACATACACACAAGTGATTCACGTTCTATTTATAAATTCATTTTCCAATGTAGAGTTTATATTTTGGGAGTAATTCTAATTGAGTCAGTAAAATTGAATCTCTGCCAAAATTGTAGTCTGTTTTTTTTTGTTTTTCTTCTGAACTAAAAATGTTGAATGAATTGAGAGAATGCTGAGTTTCTGAGTATTAAAACTAACCTGTTTGAAAATGAAGTGACACGATTTGGTTTCCGCATGATAGACAACAGTCCGATTACTCGATTCTGAATCACAGTCACAAACTCCCACATATTTGTCCATAGGAGAGGGGACTAAAACCAATTCTCCTTGACATGGAGATGCAGATGCAAGGATACAAGTCCCATTTCCACCTTCCTCTTCTGTAAAGTAAAGCTCCTGTGGATCTGCGCACTTTATTTTACTGTAATAAACCGGAAAAATAAATAGTAGGTCCAAAAAAGAGATTCAGGAAAATTGAAAAGCTAAAATAAATTGTTTTATCCAAGATCTTAAGCAAATATTCATTAGCAAACCTAAACTAATGAATTGAATAATCTGTAGATAAGAGAATGAAAAAACGTCAACTTACTTTGCTTCTGACCTGTGAGCTACAAGAACACCGAGTAAAATCACAGCCACAAGTAAAACCAGAGCAAATATTACAATCTTGCATTTTTTATCCATTATGTCAGGAACAACGCAGAAAATTTAGCCAACAACTTTTATTTCAACACCGAAACTGTTGTTAGAAGTATCTACAGGTGCACAATTTAGTGCAATATTTTGTGAACAAGCAATTACACTTATTCGGAATCGATCTAAAATTCTACTGCAACTTCACATGCAGCAGGTGACCACGCACTGTTGAAAAAATGCAGATACCAGAATTTTTTTCTACACACATGCAAAGCTTATAACTGAATCACCTTGAATGTTGCATGTATTTCACGGGGCTTAACTTTTGCGTGGTTTACTATTCCCTATAAGCCGTGTTAGGTGTTTAGAGAAAATACGTTGTTGTTGTTCAGACTGTGTTATAACTATTTGTTATATTTTACGTCTAGGGAGATGAGATTAGAATTGATATAATATCAACGTGTGGTAGAGTTGTTGTTCTATCCGTGTAGTGGGCTATTAAGAACTATTGAGAATCCAATGAGAAAGATGTTCTCTCTCCAACTGTTCTCAGATGAATGTAAGCTCTGCTCTATGTTCAGTAGACTCACAGACAGACTCGCAGATAACTACAAGCTACAACGAACTACGTGCTCAATTCTCTTTAATGGACAGAAAAGGGTTGTGTAATTTCGAGTGAATGACTGACTGTGTGTTTAGCATTGTGGTTTCCGTACATACATTTTTATAGCGGTGCGTGCTTTATTTAGCCAACAAATATTAATTAAAGGATTATTACGTGACAGTCAATCATATATCCTCATATCATTTATATTGATATGTTGAATCCTAAGTGTATTTGATTTTCGGGATGTTTATTTGTGTATAGACACTTAGATGTAGGATATTGCATGTATTAACGTTAATTGTAAGAGAGATTATTTAGATTACATGGAAAAGCAAGTGTATGCAACGCACGGCGCACTTCTGTTTGGTAATTGAAGCAAAAATGTTTCCTTGTAGTGGTAATTACTAGTTAGAACTACACGCTAGGTACTGTGCTTGTATAAACCTCAAGGAATATTATAAGTATAGAGATTTCTTGATTTAAACTAAAAAGGGATAACGTAAAAGGCCACGAAAATGTTAAAGTGCATGAGACGAACTCGGAAAGATTTGCTTGATTGCTTGCAGTTTGCAACTTGCATGTATGTTACTATTGTATACAAATTGCAATGTTTAGTTAGACTAACCCATTTTTTGATGACTGACTAACTGACTTTGATTTATTGGTAATTACGTTATTCTTATTAGTCATGAAAGCCTAAATGTATATACATTCGACTACCAAAAATAGACACAGTTTACGGATGACTTATCCATTGACGTGTGAAGTAATAATATTTAGATCCTTTTCCGTCAATTCATCATACATACGTGGAACGTGGAATACGTGCATATACTTACTAGTAAAATATCTGTCTGTTTTCGTTAGGTTTACTTATAATGTTGATGTCGTGTCGGAGAGCTGGAAGTGGTAAGAATTAGGAATATACCGCAATTAACATTCTGTGGACCATGTCGCCAATGTCGCTTCCGCAGATATACTCATTAACTAAATTCATATCCTAAAATTGGGAAAAGAATCTTTTTGTCCGATTATTTTACGTTGCATTTTGCATTTGTAAATATTCCCTATTGAGAATTTTTGACTAGGTAATTGCATTGACGAGTGAGACTGACAGGACAGCTAATAATTAGCGTACAAGGTCGTATAGTTGTATAAATCATCAGCATTACCCACAATTAGTATAATAATCTGCTAACAAAATGTGTGTTAACAGGCTTTAATGTATTTGAGCTGCGTGACGAACCAAAATATCTTAATCACTAAATAAAAACTATTACTAATTTGAATTGAGCAATCAAAATTTCAAAATCTTTCGAGAAATCATGCAATTGCAAAATGCAGCAGTCTAAAAACTAACTTATTGCGTTAAATCAGTTTTTATTTATGATACCTCAATTTTTATCAATGCATCTATCTATAAAATTTCAATAATAATTGTTTACTAGATTCAGAAAATATTGGCTAGGTAAGTTGAGAATATGAAAGGCGCCTGTGGCAGATTTAATGCCTTGCTTTAAGCTGCAGTACGTAATTGTATAGTTGAAGCAGATCATAAAAACTTCATAGTTCGATCGATGTTCGATGTTGGATACACTACATTTCTAAACCGCACATGCCTAAGAGTGTGAACACTTAAAAATGTAAAGAATAATAATGCAATGGTGAAAACAAGTCAAATTCCACGGGTTATCCTGCAGTTCATTCCGTAGGATGAGATAAACAAGCCTGACAAGTGTAGATAAAGGAACTCGATGACAAAAAGTAAGTTCAAAGGGAAGACCTGAAGGTTGCTGCCTCTCATTGCAACAAAAAATGAATTCTATCAACGAGTTCCACTCACAACAACTGCAGTCTGCCTGCACCTACTATACAGAAATGTGGTAAAGATGATCGAGAAGCTAACGATGGATTTTCCTACACCTTCATTCATTGATCATGCTCCCTACGATAATCTGGTAGCAAACAGTGCAACAAAACAAGTTTCCTTATCACAGACTGAATATAAAGTGAAAATGATTGAATTAAAATGATACAGATGCATAATACACTATTCTAATTTATTTCCAATACCAAATAACACGTGGGTCATTAATTCCATTTCATTCACTGAGAAAATTCATCAACTTAACTAAATTCATTGATACTACAAACAATGTGAATTTACACAACATGAGTAACATATTTAGCTATACATAAATATAATTAAATACAAACTTACTGTACTATATAACAAGGTACTGTAAAAAGTATGCATACACTTGCGAATTACGATTATAAACATTTGGTACGGACTATATTTCATTATTAATCGCTTTCGAAAGGCATCTTAGAAAAAATCCATTAACAATATTGTGAAAAACTTACTTTCTATGCGATAATTTAAAAAGAATTCATGAATCACAAAAGAAATGACATTATTTTGATTATTGTTGCTCTCAATCCACGTCTCAGACACAAATTCTGAATACCTGACTCTTCATTATAAAAATATGAAGTTATAATTGACCTAAAATGTAAATTCTGGGATTGAGACATGAACAGGTCCATTTTCATTCAGGAATTCGTGCATCTGCTCTATTCCTAATCTGGAGCAAAATTCGTTAATCTGCGCCACACGGCCACGACGTTTCATCATCTCCTTAGCATATGTGATAGCTGTTTGCGAGAAATCATAACAAAATTCCGTCTTTAAGAAATCCAACTTCATTTTATTTATTAGCATCAAGAGGGACTCGTCAGAAATCTAAAAAAAACAATTTTCATGTTCCTATAAGTTAAAGAGGTAACGAATTTAAAAAACGCTACTTTATTTCTGTTAATTGTAAAATTACCTTGTAACAAAGTAATGTAAGCTCTCTAATGTGGTCGAGAGTTACGATCGTTGATACAATAGCGAAATCTGTCATTTTATTTGACTCGAGTCGTAATTTCTTCAAATCTGTGAAAAAAGGAGCCAATATTGTTAATTTGTACAATAATTATTAACGAAGAATACCTTAGAAAATTAAAAAAGAAATAAATTCATCATCAAATCATCACTTACTTGTAAGTTGTCCAATGTACGGGAGTTTTCTTGGACTGGTTATTGCTCCTATTTTCAATAAAACAATATTACATTAATCTCACAAACAAACGTAATTAACAGGTTTGCTAAAATTACACATAAATAGTACTGCCAACGAAAGTACGAACCTTGATGTATCACACTAATTCCACTTATACCAACACTAGTGAAGATGCCATTGGTAGCTTCTAACTCTTCTAAATAGGGTAGACTTTTATAAATAGTAGCCATACACTTATCGGTGAGCGTTTCCATTCTAAATGACTTTAGATATGGGAATCGTTGAACTATATTTTGCACAACCTATGTTAAGAAATTAAATAATTACATTTAGCACAAATTTTTCCCGAATTCTGTCGAATATTTAAAAAACTATATAAAATATCGTCGGTTGACTTACATTGAGTATCTTACTTGGACGTGGTAACTCAGAGTAAACAGAACTAGCCGACCAGTTGGTGTAGTATAATTTCAAAGACTGTAACTTATGAGGTCTACCTTCTTCAATGTTGAACTCATCGTAGTGCTCAATGAAATCTTCTTGGGTCATTACTAGTGTCTTTAAATTAGGGAGAAAATTTAAAAAGTCTAATGTGCCCGAAACGCGATGAAGATGTAAATGTTTAAGATTTTTCAAGCGATCGATTGAGTCGAATGAAGAAATTAGTTTGGGACGGCCAGAACAATATTCGATTTTGAGGGAAGTCAACGTCCCACACAGCGTTGTCAAGAAACTTTGAATGACACTCGGGCGAGGATGCCAAGTCAAAAAGCTTGAGCCAGGTACAATCATGTGAAGGTGTTTCAACGGGAAGTTTCTCAGTCTCATTAAAGATAGTGCATCATTTTCAAAGATAAACTTCATATTTGTTAGTTTGGACGAAGGAATATCACCGTTTTGTAGTAAAACGCGGCTGAATGTGACATCCACATCATGCCCACTTGGAATTGTTAACAAATCTACGTAGTTGTCATACTCTTCATAACGAAGTAGACCTAACTTTGAGAAAGGGGGAGCTTCTTTCAAATTTTCACTTTTGTAACGGCACAATATCTCCAAGTTGGGCATTGCAGAAACAAGATCCGTTATAAAATGCCCGTTCGTTTCTTGATACGGAAAATCCATCTTCAAGATCTTGATGTTATTCAAAGTCGCTTTTTGATTCTGCTCTTTTTCAACATGAGGAGGATTTAAGCGAAGATCGTCAAACGACCTTGAGGAACATAAAATCAGTTCTTCCAACACGGGTAATCTTTCAAATAGGATTTTTCTCAAACTTGCGGGGATCCAGTATGTCTTATCCAAGTGCAGTGACTTCATTGTAGGACTAAAAATTACATTTACAAATAACAAAATTAAATAATGCAAATTTAAGAGAGAACTTCTGGTGTAAAGTGTCCTTTTTTGTAATACTTACCCAAATTTTAGGAAAAACTTCTGAACAACACCCCCTAGAAGGCTAATATTCGGTCCTAGCACAAAGTACTGGAAATTCGCACGACGATCTCCACCATATCGGCTCACAAAATCATTCAACTCTTTCATACTGTTTATAGATATCTTCGTTAAGAACGGGATATGCTTTATAGCTTCCTCATCCCAAATCGAACACACTTGTCGACAAACTTTAAGATCATTTAAAGGAAGGTAGCTGACGATTTGGTTTGCGATCTGAAATCCAAAATAGTATTTTTTTCCTATAATTTTTCGCATTGCAAGCAATTATTAATCTACAAATGTGAACAAATTCGTAGTTATTACATCAGGTATCAAAAGAGGATGAGGAGGCATGGCTAAACAGGGTCCACGAATTGGCATAGACGAATCTGTTTGACAGCGAGCTGTTGGCATTCCATCAATAACTAAAATTGGAGTATAAAGGAATAAATAAATTATATTACTGCTTCACAAATCTTCCTAAACATTTAATTTGTTAAAGATTAATGATAGAAAATCAAATATTGGGTACCTTCTATATGATATCGGGTCTTTTTGCTCGTTTTCATACAAATAGCTTGAAACGTATGACCTTCTCGATTTGTTACCTCTGTTTGTGTAGATCTTGTAAATGTCTCATCATCTCCTTCGCCAGATCTTGACATATCAGAATCAGCGCCTCCTTGTTGAGCAGTTCTTCGTGTTCGGTAACTATTCCTGGATCCGGATCTTGGGCACTGCTCCTGGTCGTTGCCTTCATGGACGAAATGAAAAAAGTTGAACATTTATCTTGTGACTTATTTAGTTTCCCCTGCTCCCTGCCAATCAATGTAAGCAAAATTGTTTTCTTTACTATCTTTGCACTCTTTTCTTTAGCAAACAACAAATTAACTCTCTAGCCACTAGCTAGATACTGTTTGGATATTTTTATCTTTCACTTCACACACTATTAACTAATTAACAAAACAATTTTCAAGACTGAAGACACTACTTTTATGTAATAAGATTAGCTACATAAGCCAACATTAAAAGGGTTCTTAACAAAAGTGTCACTTTCGATTTGTGATTTGAGAAAAGCGACTAGCGACTTTTTATTGACTGGCGGTGACTGCACTGGCGACACGGCAGTTTGGAATTTGGAACAGTTTTGACAGTTTTGGAAGTGTGATTGTTGTGTATGTGTAGTAAATCATAAGTACATGCATATGGGCTGGTTACAAAATTCAAACTCGGACAAAGCCTGAAGAATCTGTGTGAGTCTTTTAATTTATTACATAACACGTTAAACACATTTTCTCACATTGCCACACAGTTAAGTAGCCAATCTATATACAGAAACGATTGATTTCTCTTAATTTTAGGGTCTATATTTTTCGGGAGCCAAAATTCTAAGAATAACAGGTCCCTCCCAAATGTAAATAGCTTAAGATCATCACACAATTCAAGAAATCAACATACTGAGGTAGAGAACAAGGGCAGGAGAATTTAAGCGCATAATAATAATATCACACATACATAATACATATGTGTAGGCAGAATCCATACTTGTCCACTCATTCTCAATGTCATAGCCATAATAACCTTCACATACATTCGAGTTTTGGCTCTTATAGACTATACTTGCGTCCTGTGGACAACATAAGCCTTCCATTGGTTTCCTCATCTGTTTGTTGGCCAAGCTTTAGAAAAAAGTGTACAATTTGAGATTCACAATGGGAAAATGAGATCTATTTACCTACAAAACTTTAAGACAGTATTTCCTTTAGCTCAGGTCTCTTGGCTGGAGTTTTTAGAGTAAAAGCTGTTCTGAAAATTGCAATTTCTGAGATGTACAGTATTTTCTATTTTTTCTGCTAGTACAAAACTTGCAGACGAGAAAACGAATAAAGTCGCACAAAGACATTTTACAGAAAATCACTGAAGAAAATTAACAAGGCCAAATAATTGTAATTTTTTCCGTGTTTTCGAAATTCCACCATTCACTATTGGTCCGTGGGCACTTTCTTCAAGTATCGTCACTGCCTCTTGTCTTTCTCTTAGCTGTTAGCTCCGATCATCATCATGTAAGTCGTACTTTGTTCAATAACTGAATAACTGTGTTTAATAAACTGAATGTCCATTTATGTTCGTGAGTGGGTCCTCTGTTGTGTAGCACATAACATTATGACACTCAGTCAGTATAGGTAATATACTTAATGTAAAGCCATAATACTTATTATTATGTAACCTTTGTTTATGTTTGTGTACATTTACACTACAATTTACCTTCTTGGTGTAATTATGCATGATAATAGCTAATGTTGATGTTGAATGTTGTTACAAACCTTTTTAACGTTGATCGTGGATATGGACGAGTCCGTGGCCAGTAGAAAAGTAACTGCCGAATGATCAAGAGTAGGTTAGGTATTCAAAAGATCATTCAGAGATTGAAGGTGTATAATATTATTATCAATTATAGTGAAATCTTCCAAAGAAATTACAAGTACAGGCAGTTTCTGTCAGTACAGTACCTACTACCTACCAACCTACCCTTGAAACAGACAAGTCGGAAGTCAGGTTAATTACTTCGCCAAGTTCTCCAGTAGATCCCCGGTAAGTACTGTCGTAGTATTCAACGGGCAAAGGACATACTATCTTTTATTCTTAAACATAAATAAGTATAGGCACTAGGTAGTACTGTATATATATTATATTTAAAAACTAGAAATAAGAAGTCATTGTTCTCATTAGTGACCACCACTACGTATGGGTTAAGGAACTCTGTTTTCATTTTACATAAAATGAAAAAGATGTTGAGTCATGTTGAATCTATTGAAATGTTAATTAGGAGATTTTACATAGGACGGTTGTGTTTTACAAACCTGGAAATATGCATTATAGGATTTTTTTTTAAATAAATACTAACCCAGCGAAGTTTCTTCGCTTTTCCCTAGAGATGCATATCTATAAAAGCGTTTTAAGGTTTGGAGTTTGGACTTTGGACGCATTAACTCTATCATCTACTACTAATCTATAATCTATCTATATGATAGTTGCACTTCCTGTAAAAGTTAAGATAAAAGGAGAGGACGACACAAAAATGGTTTTCTTACCAATTTTTGTTTTATAACTTACATATATATATGTATAATATTATGTGTATGTGATTTAAATCTATTGATAATGATCTTTTATCTCTGGTTGGTATTCTTTTTTCTTTAGCTGCCTGCTGCGTTTGGTGCCGAGCTGAAGAAAAACTTTCAAAATTGTGATATCTTACTATTCTCAGCTTGCTGGTTGGACATGAAGTCCATGCGTCGTGAATAATCTTATCTACAACCGCAAACTACTTATCTACGATTCTTGAGAATCTGATTGATCCGCTATTGGTCTTCGTTGATTCTGGTCATCGGATTGTTTGCATATCCCACAACAACAGTCTATCTCCTATCAATTCGTAAGTTGCAGTCGCAGTCCTAAAAGCGTTTCTTGTAGAGAAGTCTTCACATTTGAAGGTACACTCTCTTGGACACGAAAATAGAAAGAGCGGACCTTAAAATCGATCTTCCTCTAGTTTATATAATTTTTTAAATCTACAGACTTGAAATGGCGGAAGCAAACCAGAGCGATTATGAGTCTCAGTGGCTAGGGAAAGTGTTCTGCAATTCACTAGTAAGATTTTTATTTTCGTTATCATGCATAAAGCAGAAATGTTTGAATTTGAAAGATGTCTGATTTTTTAAATGTTTATTTGTAGTAATTAAATTATTTGTTTATATTCTTGGTAGATATTGAAGAAGATTCTTGTGTATCTAAGTCTGGATGAAATAAATACTCTGCGATCTGTGACGTCTGAGATTAATCAGGACATCCTATCGTGCAAGCGCTTCAAAAACAATGCAGTTTTAGTAATATCCGAAAAATCCGTCCAAGCTGGCGTTCTGAACCGCAGTGGGATAAAATGGAAGAATGTGAAAGTTGAACTGTACGATGGAATTGGTAACAAAGCAGAAGATAAAAAGGCAATTCGGGACTTGCTGGATAATCACGTGGAATTTCTCAATTTGACTGGCGACACAGATCATCCAATATCTTTTCTGGACGAGATCTATAACAAAGAAAATCGATTTCCTTTGTTCATGGACAAAATCGAAAAACCATTGACTTTCAAAAATCTCACAACATTTCATATCCACTCGTATATTCTAAATGGACTCAAATTACGGGAATCTCCTTTTCTGACTGACTCCGTGTTGAAGAACTTGAAAAAATTGAAGTTGTACTATTATGAATCGAATTTAAAACTTTACAGCCCAATGCGTGAAACAGACAATCTTGCCTACATATCCGAGAACTGTAAATCATTAGTTGAGTTTTCGATCGAAAGAATTGTCGAATCCCACATAGACGCGTCTGCCGCCACAAAGAAATCACTGCTGGATATTATAACTTCAAACGCTCCTGCTTTAGTCTCTCTTTATATTGAAGATGAAATTATGTGGAGCATGAGAGAAATTTCGGAAATTAAGTTCCCCGTTTTGAAGCATTGTGGAATTCGTTGCACTGTAGCAAATGAAAACAACGCCTTAACATTTTTGAGAAATCTGAATCCAAATCTGGAAAGTCTGAGTGTCGTATTCAATAGATATCTGCCAATTACTATTCTGAAGGCCATTCGTGATAAAAGTAAAAGCTTGAAGAAACTCCATGTCAAATCTCCTCAACTCGGTCTCGGTGATAATGATAGCGAAGAAAATGAGAAACGTCACAATTTGTGGGACTTCTTACAAGATATGGAACACCTTGATGATTTCAGTTTGATTGAGCCATGTAACTCCGAATATAACCAGGGACTAATCAAATATCAACATTTGTTACGAATTTTACCAAAGAATGTCCAAAAAATTACAATAAGAGGAATGTTCAACGAACAAGTGGTGCTTTCTGTCGTGCCGTCTCTTTCTTTTGATAATTTAACAGTATTGAATCTTCTGCGCTGCTCATCCTGTTTAGACGATGCTGATCTGCAACACATTTGTTCCAAAATGACCAAACTGGTCCGGTTAATGTTTTCACACGCGGATCTCCTTTCAGATGCCGGAATAACCGGTTTGTCAAAGGACGATGTTTCTGGACAGACAATTGATTCCCGTGTATCAATTAGCAACCTAAAAGGTACACCTATATAAGGAATATAAAAAGCATGAATAAATTAGCAAAGAATTCTTTTGCTCTTTTTAGATTAACTTTTTTTTGTTTTTAGGTTTGAAACTCCTTACTATGAGAGACTGTAGTCTACTTACTCCTGCAATTCTCGGGAGTATTTCTTTCAAATTTTTGACTGATCTAAACTTGGGGAACAACAAAGTTGTGAGTTGACGCAATATAAAATTCAACTTTATATCCGATTTGGAATTAAATATATAATTGTGATTTCATTTTTCACATTTCAGTTGTCTGTACCCGTTTTTATTGAGTATTCCGAAAAAGTATTAGCTCAAAATCCTCTTTTAAGACGAATTACATTGTCTGAAAGCGCTCCCTGGGATCAAGACGCGTTAATCAAAAAATTGACTGATATTTCCGGAGTAAGATGTTCTGTATGCTTTGTGGTAAGTTGGATGCTTATTTTTATATACCTACCTATAATTTTAATTTCTACTGTACAAACTTGCAAAGTGAATTTCTTTTTGGATTGAATTAAAGTATTATTTCAGTTTGTTGTAAACTGATAGCAATTTGTCACAGGAATTAAATTATTTGTTTTTTAAATTATGTTTTTAGTCGGACAATTGGCCCACAACGGATTCAGACATCGATGCCGACGACGATTCGATGTACAATAATGACCATGACTCCGACATTTCTGGCGGCGGTTATCCAGGACATGATCACGATGATTTTGGGTTTAGTGATGAAAATGATGATGACGATGACGATCAATTTGACTACTGATTTTCACGAATTACTCTAACGCTCCAGTCTCCAGTAGCCTTGATGTGTTCAACATTATAATTAAATAAAATGTTATTAAGTATGGCTTAGTAAAATATTATGATTGTTAGTATTTCCTGTTTAAATGTCATTAGTTGTATTATAACTTATAACCATTTAGCAGGTAGGCGATTTGAACTATTAATTTCACTAAAAGTACAGAATTATTAACCTTTGTACTACATGTGTAAGTTGACAGGTATTTTCTTAAAACTCTAGACTACTGTTCCTTAACCGTGCAGAGTATTTGCAGCAGAGAGCTTTGTTGTGGGATTTGAAATCAGATTCTAATGGTCGTCTATTCACGGTGGTTTAATTAATTCCTTGTTGATAATAATTGTGATTCTAATCCCAGATTATTATTTAAGTCGTCACAACATAAGATTAGTCGTTTAATTGCGAAAGATTAGGTTAGCGATAGTTTATACATGCGTAAGTAATTGAAATGATATTCCAATTGTTCGTTTCGCATTAAATTCTTTGCTTTTCAAGGATAAATACATTCCTTATGCAATCGTTGTAGTTTACTTTTTCAATTCTTGATTCTTAATTCATTTTTCAATGAAATATTTCTTTTTCGTATTATTAGGTAATACACAATTAAATTCTGCTAGTGTTGATACAGATAGAAATTAATTTATTGGCAGTTATTTAGGAACATCGCAATGCAAGATATAAAAATTTACTTGCCTAGTTTTGTATCTTATAAATACTAAACTCTCAAAACTTGAAATCTTATTTAGAATGTAAATAATATTATGGGATCCCTTATGAATATGAATGGTTAACGAATGAGTTAATTCAATTAAATTGGTGATGGCCCAATATCTATTCAGAATACAAAGTAATTATTATTAATTATTGTACATACATTAATTATAATTAACGTGATTACCTACTACTTTATAATATTACCTTGGATTGTATTGAAATTAACAAGATGCAATTTTGTTGATGTTTTGTGATGAATTGTACTAGTACCCCAACAAACCCAAAACTAATTTTCCGGTATTAGCTAATGCAAACGATATTATTGTTAATATTCTAATAATATATGTAATACTTATACAATAAAGATCTATATCTACATACCTACATGAAACATGTGTGCATTAAAATACAATTCTTCTCATCTCATTGCAAAACTAGTTTACTGCTCCGTTTCATCATGTCGTCTTGTATTTCAGCAGTATAAAACTAAATATCAATTCTCAGCCAGTGTAACACTCAGCCAGTACCAAAACACCCGGCCCAGTTTCAAGTATAATAAATGATACTTTAAACTTTTATTTTTGTTCATGACAAAATGTATGAAAGTCATGACTCAGGGCCCTGACTGAGGAGAAAGAATTTCATAACGGGGGAATTTTCCCAACAGATTTCAGGGAATTTTCCCAAAAACTTTAAAGGAATTTTCCCAGCAGCTTTCGGTATTTTCCCAAAATCTTTCAGGGAATTTTTCCAAAAAAATTCAAGAAATTTTACCAAAAATTTTCGGGGAATTTTTCCCAAAATTTTTTGGGGGAATTTTTCCCAAAATCTTGCGGGGGAATTTTTCCAAAAATCTTTCGGGGAATCTGTTTTTATCTTTGAATCAATGCATCAATTAAGTTCCAAAATGAAACTTCCTACTTATTCCTAAAAGTCATCATCTATTTCATTCAGGCTTGTATATATTTAGGGTAACAAAGTAACAACGTCAATATTGCTTCAGGGAATCTATGTACAAAATGAGTCATATTATCTAAGATGCTCAATGAATAAGTGATCGTTAAGAAGTTGTTATGTTTGAGGGTTCATGGCTTCATGGTCTATGTAAATGTATTCTTAACGATACATGGATATAGATTGCATTAGGTTATTTGTGTAGAGAGGATCACGAGATTCTTACAGCGGGGTTTGTTTTTCTCATTTCTGTTTCTTGTTATAGTACAGTGATTTCGGCATCCTTCGTGTAATATCAGGTGGAGGAGAGTTGTTATGTAGATGCATGATCCGTATGTATTAAATATTACTTAAGATACATTGTGTAAGAGAAGAATATTTGATCCCTGTATGACTTAGATCAGATATATTGATATATTTTATATAGATATATATCTTTCTTCTAAGACATCATCTGATCTCTTTCTCAATTACTCTGCCCTACTAGAAAACAAACAGCTCGGTATATCTTCCACAAGGAGAACTGTTTACAGGTGGGTAATATTATTATTTCAATTACAATAATATTTAGTTTCAATTTTTACGATACCTTTCTTAAGTATCACATTCATACATAGAAAAATATTTCCTTACGCATGAAAAGACACAAAGCGATACATTAGCTTTCGCCTTTAGACTATTATCCTATGAAAAGTATCAAATTCCTAAATGTTTATTTAACAAACAGACCAGAACTTAGGGTCTTTTCTTTACTGACATAATGTGTCAAGGAATAAAAGCTTTTCAACAATGAAATGAAATAAAAGCTCGGCTATCAATTCCTTCCTTTGTAACATTTGGACATGAAAATGGGATTTGTTGTCGATGTCACTCATTTTTGGCATATTTTATTAGAAAAGGTCATTTCTGATTTTACTGTGTAAGATATATGAGAGAATTTAGTAAGATTTACATCTTCTCAAAGTCTCAAGGGATGCGTAAACAATTTCTGTACTCAAAATTTGTTTCATTATCATCATTCTTGCATACTGCATACTACGCACTTTGTTCCGTGCGTCGATTGGCATGTGTGTGACAAAAAATCTAAAAAAAACGACATAAATTTTATTACAAATACGTAAATACACTAGATATTTGGTTTTTCTTGAAAATTATCCAATAATTTATATAATTTATGGAATATGTAGATATGCCGTCATTTTAGACTGCAGGAACAAAATCTTTCCGAAAATGACCAGCGGATTTAAGAATCCGTTTCACGACCAAGTGAGAGTCATTCAGTTAGTGGAAGAAAACCTAAATGATGTTGTGTACCGAGTTGAAAAGGGTAAGTCATTAAATTGTAACGTGACTTAAAGATTCTCGATTCTAGAAAATAAATGATTTCCTTTCCATTTCAATCCAGGGATAACAATTCAATTTCGCTTATCTCCAAGTCTTCACGGCTATAAGACACTTTTATACACAAATCATCCACTTACAACGGTCGACAAGTTTACTCGGGAAAATTATGGAAGAATTGAATGGACAACAGATCGACAGAACGAAGAAACTTATGCTAATTTGAGAGTCTCTCTAGCTGGAAGTTTCCAGTATTATTTTATGAAGGATGGGTATGATTTTTCCTTACAAGCAATTATATCAGCAATGTTTAAATGGATTTTTAAAAACATAACTTTTTGTTTTCATTTATTAGAGTTCGATGTGGATCAGGCTATTTCATCGTCCTTCCAGAAATGCAAATTCTCAGGGAAAATAAAATTCTCAAGTTAGATTCAATTTGCTGTCAAACTGTTTTCGCAAAATCTTTAGGAGCATTCACTGACTGGGAGAGTAGATTAAAAGTTTGCAAAAAATCAGGATACAATGTTCTTCATTTCACACCAATTCAGGTATAGCTCTTAAAAATAATTACCTAGATCTTTTCTGAAGTAAAATATTATTAGCTATGGCATTTGTTTTTAGGAACTTGGTGCTTCCAACTCATCATATTCCATTTCGAATCAACTTGAACTGAATCCCATTTTTGGCGAAAACACAAGTCATGCTGATATCAAAGTTCTTATCGATAAAATGAAGAATGAATGGGGAGTAAGTATGATACGACTTTTTCCATGTTTTTAATTAACTGACCAACGTATGCTAATAGCCTTTGTTATTTTGTTAAGGTCCTGGCAATTTGTGATTTGGTTTTAAATCACACTGCCAATGAAACACCATGGCTTGCCACAAATCCAGAAGTCGGCTATAATCTGCAGAATACTCCGCATCTTCGATCAGCTTATCTACTTGACTGTCTTCTATTTCAAATGAGTTATGACATTTCTGAAGGGCTTTACAAATCTGTAGGTCTGCCTGCTGAAATATCTACTGAAGATCATTTGAGGGTAATTAATTAAAACTTGAAAATCCCTAGAGAATTTTCTAAAAAGAAAGATTCTTGGCAAAAATTTCTAATAAAAGAAATGAATTTTAGGCAGTGCGTGTGATTTTGAGGGACGACCTTCTGCCAAAAATGAAAATTGACGAATTGTACTTGATTAATGTCGACGAATTAGTTCAAACATTTGAACAGCTGCTAAAAACCAACAAGGCCAATGCCGCTGCTAGTGCAGAAGAACATGAGTTGATAATATTACAGGATAAAGAGTATCGGAGATTGAAATCTACAGTGGATATGGATTTGGCTTTACGAATTTACAATTATAAAGGGTTAGTTTTGCTAACATAATAGATATGGCAATATACATACAAACCTAATTTTCAATATTGCACTATTATTAGAAATGAGTATGATTATTCTCTGAATTGTTTTGATCAGACAAAATGAAAATGAAGATTCTGCTAGGGACAGAGCAAAAAATTCATTCAGAAGTAGACTGTTTCACTTAAATGATCAAGTTCGAGGTTTAATTTTAAGTCATTTGACTGCAGCAGTAGAAAACGTTATCGCTGGAGCTCGTTACGAGCGTTTACAATCAGATGGACCGAAGTATCCGAAAGTTTCCGATAAACACCCCCTAATTCATCGGTTAGCATGCGAGGATTCTCTCATATTCTTCGATGTAATTGAAGAAAACGTTTTACCATGTAGTTATATTTTAATTTTTCAAGATACTTCGAGAAAGTAACGTTACCGATTCGAGAGGAACTTGACGAAGAGGAAAAATTGACGTACAGTGAAAAGAGCAAATTCGTAATGGTACATAACGGTTGGGTTATGAATGACGATCCTCTAAGGAATTTCGCAGATTCTGACTCAAATGTTTATTTGCGAAGAGAATTAATAGCCTGGAGTGATAGTGTCAAATTACGGTAAGAATTTTAAAGAATTTTCTGGATTTTCCTCAAAAAATAATCCAAAATTTGGATTTAAATAATTCTTTCGTAATTTTAGGTATGGATCAAGTCCATCTGCCTGTCCATTCTTGTGGGATTTGATGAGTAAATATGTAGAAACGACTGCAAGTATTTTTGCTGGAATCCGTTTAGACAATTGTCACTCGACACCAATCCACGTAGCTGAATATCTCTTAGATCGTGCACGAAACATTAAGCCCGATTTATATGTTGTAGCCGAATTGTTTACGAACTCTGACAAAACTGACAATATTTTTGTCAATCGATTGGGAATCACCTCTCTGATTCGAGGTATTTATGCAACGAAACATTTTTCTGAGCAGTAAAATTATAATTTGTGTTTCAACTCGCGTTTTCTCCAAATTACAGAGGCTCTCTCAGCTTGGGACTCTCATGAAGAGGGTCGCTTAGTATTCCGATATGGTGGTCTTCCGGTTGGAGCTTTTAAAAAGGAACAAGTGCGACCCTTGGTTCCTTGCATAGCTCATGCTCTATTTATGGATATGACTCATGACAATCCAAGGTGTTTAAAAATAATAATTTCGCATAAATGTTGATAATTTGATTTTTCGTATTTATTTACATTTTATTTGGTGTCTATGATAGCCCTGTTGAAAAACGAAGCGTTTATGACATTCTTCCGACAGCTGCTTTAGTAGCTATGGCCAGTTGTGCCACTGGAAGTAGCAGGGGCTTAGACGAACTCGTTCCTCATCATGTAATCCTTTCATTTGGCAAATTATTTCGCATGTGTTTCTAGAATTAAATTGACTGTTTTAATGAATTAACATCTACTTACATAGAAATGTATGATAATAATTAGATTTCCACGAATTAATATTCTACGGAATTTCTGTTACAAATGTATATTCTAGATTCACGTAAATTATTAAAATTAATGTAGGAATATTTTTAACTTGGGTAATTTGAGCCATAAATTGTGTGACTGAAATTGCCTAAGTATGCAAATTATTCATCTAATTACCGAGATTATTGCATTTCGACTTATTATTCAATTATTACAGATATTCTTTGGAATTGCTGTTTTTGGTTATTATAATATTATGCTTTCCAGATTCACGTAGTGGATGAAGTAAGATTCTATAGCAGTTGGTCAGACAATGACGGAAAACTGAGCCCAGGATATGTGAATGATACTGTTGGACTCATCCAAGCGAAAAGGATCATCAATGAGTTGCACGTTGAATTGGGCGAAACAGGTTTCACTGAGGTGAGCCTTGAATTTTTCATTGCTATACATTTCCAAAATTATATGAAGCATATTCCTTATTAGTTCTTCATATCACCATGTCTTTAAGAAAAGTTTTTATGAATGAATTCCCAAATTGAAACGTAAAATGAAAGTATTGTTTGTGAAACATGATGATCGTCTGTCACCTACAGGTTTATGTGGATCAAATGGAAGCAGATATTGTTGCTGTAACCAGACATAATCCTGACACTCATGAAAAAGTTGTTTTGGTTTCATACACAGCCTTCAAAAATCCAGATATCCATTTCAACCGTAACGGTGGAATCAAAGATTTGATTTTTGAAGGCGTTCTAGAAGAGATTGTCCTTGAAGCTAGATTTCAACCCATAAAGTAAATATCCAATTTTCTAATTGTGATTCGTGTAGAAATCTTATAAATTCTAAGAATCATTGCTATGTTTTTAAACTTTTAGTTCTGATACCAAGTTTCCCAAACCTGAAAAGTTTGTAAAGGATCCTGTGTTCATAAACGGTTTGTTGAACTACCGAGCGGATGTTAGAAAGAATCTTCCCATTCCAAATTCAAAGTTTGTTCGTCTAGAAGGAAATTCCTGTGTAAAATTCGTGGATTTCCAGCCAGGATCTGTAATTGCATTTAGGTAACCCCATTTTTCTTCAAGGAAAAACTTTTTTTGGCAATTCTTTAGTGTAGTTTTAATTTTTGAATTTGTAAATTGAATTTTAACAGAATAACACCCCCAGTTGCAATTAAGCAAGCTTTAACCAATCTGCAGACGTTGTTAAGTAAGGAAAGTCTTCTTCAAGCAACTGCTTCTTTATCTTTACAAGACTTCAATAAAGTTCTGTACAGATGTGAAGAAGAAGAAAAGGATGAGTCAGGATTCGGAGCTTACAATGTTCCCAACTTTGGGAGCTTCGTCTACTGCGGTCTGCAAGGAATCAACAGTGTCATGGCAGATGTTAGATTGAATAACGACATGGGACATCCAATTTGTGACAATCTGAGAGCAGGAAATTGGCTTATGGGTAAGAAATCTCGTTGATTTAACAGTTTTACCCTTAGAAACAGTAAAACGGATATAATACAGAATAGCGTTGGAGTAAAAGCGACATTGACCTATTAACCCCATGTAGATACTGCGGTTTTAAAGAAATATCTCGATCCGTTTTGGACATAAACTTAGAATGACCCTGTTGACCTTCACCAATATACTAACCCCATTTTCACGTTGTCTTTCTTTACACCGTAGTAGTACGTGTACAAAATTTGAACTGTGTATCTCAATGCTTTCATGAGATGACCTCAGGATGACCTAGTTTTGACCTTATTCCAGTAACCCCATTTTCGAAGTCAGTAGTTCAATAAACCTTTAGATGACACAATGAAAATTGGAACAATGTCCCTCAATCCGTTCAAAAGTTATTCTGCCCATGCAGAGACAGACAGACAGACGACGGGACATTCCTTACAGAGCAACTACACTATACTCCGCAAAATTTTCTGGATTGTATTGTAATGTGATGTTTTTTAGATTATACATCAGGGCGATTACTGAACGACGAAGGAACTAAGAATTTGGGTGTATTTTTGCAAAAGTGTTTTCAAAATGTTGGAGAATTCCCGAGATTTCTTGTTCCTGCATACTTCGACTTAGTTTTGCGAGGAGCTTACATCGCCTGCATTGAATCTGCCTGGGGAAAAATGTCACAGTATGTAATCTTAAAATACAAATCTGTTTCATCTCAGTAAATTTTGGAATTGCAACGTTAAAGGATTTCATAATTTTCCAGTTTCATTCAAGGAGCATCACCATTTACGAAATCTTTAGCTCTGGGCTCTGTGCAGTGCTGTGGGGTTAGCCGATCGGGTCCTTTACCATTTTTGTCCCCCAATATTGCAGAGCCACGACCTAAAATCATCAACTACTATCACGGCGATGTACAAAATTGTGTCACGTTGTGTGCTGGTAATTAAAAATCAAAGATACAACCTGATTTTCTTCCATCAACGATCTTTGATTATTCTGCTTTCACTTTTTTCTAGGTCTACCTCATTTTTCAACGGGTTACATGAGAAATTGGGGAAGAGACACTTTTATTTCACTGCCTGGACTATTGTTAGTCACCGGACGATATCAGGAAGCAAGGTCTGCATAATCATATGACCCTTTCGTAGATCCTTTTGAATATTTCCTCAGGTGTTCGTAACAAATCATCATAATGGTCATGTTGATGCAGGTACCACATCATAGCATACGCCTCTGTTTTGCGACATGGCTTAATCCCTAATCTTTTGGATCGCGGAACGAACTCACGTTACAATTGTCGGGATGCTACTTGGTTTTGGTTAGAATCAATCAAGAATTATGTTCAAAGTGTACCAGACGGAGCGATTATTTTCAAAGATAGAGTTTCGCGTATGTGGCCTGATGATTTTGGTGATGTTGTTTTGGATCATTCTGTGGTACCGTTTTAGTCTGTCACTAAAGCTAAAAAAAGTCTCTTGAAATTATAATCTTGTACCGATTTTACGAATTTTTTATTAATAGGAGCAATCTCTTGAAGAAGTTATGCAAGAAGCACTTGCTAAGCATTTTCAAGGAATCAGTTTCAGAGAAAGAAATGCGGGTAGCAAAATTGATGCACATATGAAAGATATGGGATTCAATGTTGTGGCTGGAATCGATCAACAAACAGGTATGCACCTTCCAGATGTTGATTTTCATTCATTCATTCATTTCATTCAAAGTCTTCCAGCGTTGAATTGACGTTTTATGGAATTGTGTACAGGATTTGTTTACGGTGGAAATTCATTTAATTGTGGAACCTGGATGGATAAAATGGGCAGTAGCGAGAAAAGTGGGAACAAAGGACAACCAGCAACTCCCCGGGATGGTTCCGCAGTTGAACTCGTTGGTCTTTGTGCCAGTGTCGTTAAATTCTTGGCTGACATGTATGATGCTGGGAAATATCGATACAATTCTGTAGAACGACTAGATGGGCTTGGTAACTTAAGAAATATTTTATCACTGATCGCCAATCCTAATTTTTTTTTTCATTTCAATTTTCTTTGCTTTTTTGCTTTATTTCATTGTACTTGCACTTACATGGAGGGCATTTATATCTACATTGCTTTATAGTAATAAATTAATTCAATTGCAGGAAATAAAACAAAATGGACTTTTGCCGAGTGGTACGACAAAATTAAATTAAACTTCGAAAATGAGTTTTGGATTAGCGATAATGCTACGGAAAAAGTTGACCCGAATGAAAATCTGATAAATCGCCGAGGAATTTACAAAGACACCGTAGGAGCCTCTGCACAGTATTGTGACTACCAATTGAGGCCGAACTTTTTAGTGGCGATGACTGTAGCACCCTCGTTGTTCACGCCTGAAAAAGCTCTGCTAGCCCTTGGTCAAGTCAGAAAAGTTCTTTTGTCTGTTTTGGGCATGAGAACTTTGGATCCTTCAGACTGGAATTACAATGGAAATTATGACAATAGCAATGACTCCTCCGATATGAAAGTGGCTCATGGCTTTAACTACCACAATGGACCTGTACGCTCATCTTTTCTACAATTTACACATAATTTATTCGTAGAATATCTCTGTTAAGAGTTGGTTGCAGTTGGTGAAGCTCAATGTGTTTTCCAGATACCAAATAACTCGATGTATAATGACTGAAAATGGGAAAACTTGATTGATATTGTTACAGCCAATTCAGTTGTAAGCTTCAAGACTGTAACGACGCTAGCACACAATAGCAGGCTCGAGATATCGACTACACTTGTAGCCTACGCTTACTTG